>JANKOD010000005.1:11244009-11263101 GCA_026284645.1 Erythroxylum acuminatum | reverse complement strand
CACTAAATTTTGAAGTAGTTGCTTATGTTCATAAACACTTTTCAAAGTAATAAATGTAGTTGCAAACCTGGTAGCAGCGGGACAAACGATCTCAACCAAATCTTCTTGTTTTCTTGACCAAGACAAAAAAGTGACATGATTATAAACAAAAATTATGATCTTAAATGCACGTGAAGTAAGATTAGAAATATGGTCCGTACCACCAATATCTTTTAAAATAAGATTTATACAATGAGCAGTGCATAGAGACCAATAATATGCCCATACTTTGATTATAATAAGTACCCAGCTGATTCATAATTTGCTGCATTATCTGTATCAAAATGCACAACATTCTTTGGTCCAACCCACTCGAAAATTTCAGAGAATAATTCAAATAAAGCATTAGTACTTTTTACCATGTCAAAAGTATCAACAAACTTGATAAAAGTTGTTCCAATATTAAAATAAACCTAGAAATTAATCAAGGTTCTTTGTCTTTGATCAATTTACCCATCTCCCATAATAGTGCATCTTGTTGATTCCTAACTTGATTTATCTGTATCCATAATTAACTAACATTCGCTTTTTAAATCTTAAAGAAAAGGCGCACGCAACTCATAATAAGATGGTACCTTAAATCTTGGACCTATCGCTGTTGTAGCATTAATTGCTTCTTGAAAATATGGTGAATTTAAAGCATTAAAAGGAATATATTAATGATAGAATCATTTAGCACATGCGTTTTTACTTCGTAAAACAACATCCTTATCAACTATAAAACTTTTTAGACAAGGTTGAGAACCAGGAGTAGTTCATGGAGAAAAATAAGAATCTATGTCAACAGTAGCTTTTCTTTTTCCTTTATCTAATACTTGTGGTGTTTCATCATCTCCAAAAGATATATCATGAGCCTCTTTATTTTCCTTTTTCTTTTTTACTTGTTGCTGCAAATATTTTCCAATCATATCACGTACATCAAGTGGTACTTTTTTGCAAGAAGCAATATTACCCTTAACACCAGCAAGATGTTCTTTCATTCTAAAAATTCCTCCCCCTTTAAATATTCTACCACAAAACATACAATTATATTGGATATTCCCATCAGATGCTTAAGAAGAAGAAAAATAATTCCATACTGGATCGGACTTACCACGAGTAGAGGATGGTTCCATATTTTCCATTATGATTTAACCTAAAAAGTATTAAAAATAATTAGGTATACTATTGTCAGGGAAAAAGTTTACAACTTAAATAATTCTCATTATCAATTGTAATAAAGAAGACAATCAACGGCAGAATGGATACACAAAAGACCAACAGATATTACTCACTTATTGAACTTTGCTCCAGTAATTGCTCCACTTTAAATAGCCTAACTGAAATATTGTTAGTTTTCAATTTTAGTGCTTTAGATCAACAAATTGAATAGTTGAAAGACTATAAATAACTCAACTATCAAAATCAGAAATTGATACGAAATAGAGTTCTAAATATTACAGAAATTGATATGAAATAAAGTTCTAAATGTTACAGAAATTGATATGAAATAAAGTTCTAAATGTTACAAAAATTGATATGAAATAGAATTCTAAATGTACCATAAATTGATATAAAATAGAATTCTAATTGTACCATAAATTGATACGGAATAGAGTTTCAAATACTACAAATATTGATATAAAATAGAGTTCTAAATGTTACAAAATTTATATACCTATCAAATTTCTTTAAATAAACTTTGTGATTAATAAATATTTTTTAAAATATAATTAAATTCCTTCTCATTTTTCTAGCCGTCATCGTCATCATTGGCTTGCTCCTTTCTACCAACAGTAACTTATCATCTTCAGTTTCATACAAATGGAACGCAACTTCTCATCATCGCGACAGTAACTTATACTGCTTACCTTGCCCCACGAAATAAATCAAGAGATCAAGGAACAGCTTGAAGGTTCAGATGATGGGGGTTTTACCAGTGGTGTTAATGGTGCCAAGTGGGGGAGCATCTTATGATCGTGCTTCGTAAGCGTGCTCACCGGCGTTTCAGCGGTACTGTAGTTCCTTTGATGTGTTGACCTCTTCTTTCTCATTATTTCCCGATTCTTATCACTTTGAAGGTTATCTTTTAATAAAAAATTTTAACTTAAATTTATTGAAACTTAGTTCCTATTAGTTCCATCTTACAATGAAGTAGGAACACAAAGGTCCTCGTATATATGAACTTGGTGGCATCCGGCAATGAAGATAACCGAACAATGAAGATCCTGCAAGTTTAGACATGAACAAGGATTTAAAACCGAACCGGACCAGACAGTCCGGTCCGACTGTAAAAGATTAAACCAGCCAGTTTTTATGCAGAAAGATTATTAGGCGAAACCGAATCGGGCCAATGATTGGTTTAGACTTTTTCCGATCGGGCTGAACAATCCAGTCTGGTTTTTAAAACATTGATCAAAAGTAAATACCAAATTAAAAATTAGTGTGGTCAATCTGACTAGTCCGATCCAATTCAACTTTTACATCATTACGTATTGCTCACAATCCTCTGGTTTTCACATCATTGCGTATTACTCACGACGTCAGATCCTTTGGTCCATTTTTTGTGGACCTATTCTGTGTCATTCTATCTGACCCATTCATTTACGTGGGACCCACAAAAATAAATAGGTCAAATGAAATGACACATAATAGGTACACAAAAATGGGACCAGATCATTACTTACAGCCCTCCCTTAGATCACTAATTTGTATTGATTTCAGTTACTGAATTGTGACACAGTTAACAAAACGACATGATATTATTTAATGTTTCCAGGAAATGTGAAACATATGTCGGTTAATGAATTTTAGCATTATCGTTGTTTTACTACATCATGAAATTCTATTCATTATTTATAATTTTCAATTCCTTATATAGTGATTTTTTTATTTTAAGAGATGCTAGTAATATACCAAGAGTTTATATGTACTTTGAATATCCATTATATTCATTTATATGTATGGCTGCATATATATATTGTAGGTTAATTTTAAATGGTCTTCTTATGATATGATTTTTCTAAGTTTGAATATTGACTTTTATGCATTGATAATTTCTCAAGATTTTTTTGAAAATATTTTTCTTATACTATTAATATGATATTTATTTTAGAATAAGTTGTAATGATTGGTTAATTATATTCTATTTGAATTTATTATTAAATTTAAATGTAGAAAATATAATTTATTTGTCCCATTATTGTAATCACTCAAATCATAATAACCTTTTTCTAAAATAAAAATATTCACGGATTAACTTGTAATATCATAACTTAAAACGTATGTTATATTGCTGGTCTTTCGTTTTCCAAACAACGATACTACATGGAATTTCAAATATTTAATTCATCAAAATTAATTGGTTTTGCACTAATAAGATCATTAAAATATTGGTCAATTTAAAAATAAAATATTTTCACTAATCTAGACATATATTATTTCTTATATAGTGGTCTAAATTGAGAATATGACTCATTTTTTTAATTTATCCCACACATTTTGTCACTTAAATCTTGAATCCGTGAAACAAATACAAATAAGTGAACAATTAATTTTAAGCATATGTAGACAAATATTACATATATTGTACCCGCAATTATCAAACACACGTTATTCTCAAAACTTTCAATTATGACTAAAAAAATCCAATTCATTTATTGCAAGAGGACCATAATAATTGGTTACGCAAGACATCATGCACCCTTAATATAAGGATTGATACTATAATCGTTAGAGATTACTTATAAAGATAAAGGCACAATGTCTCAACATCTAACATAATTTGAGAACAAAAACGAGAACACCAATAAAAGTACACAAAACTGCTGGGGGCTGAAACTGGGCTCGCCCATGTCAGCAAAACTGGCATTTGGTTGGGCTCTATGTGGTCATGGAACATTAGGACCACAACAATAAGGCTTGGAATCAGAAGGAAGATTAAACAAGCTAGGTCTAAGCTTGATGGTCTTACAACCTACAAGTAGATGCTATGTATTACCTAAAGAATCCACACGTAGTGGACACAAAGAGTGAGCATGTGCATAGCTTGCCAGCCATACTTTCAGGACCTGTCAATGTTCACAAGAAGACATTAGTTTTGATGAGAATACAGATTTATCTCGCACAAAGGAACAAATGTGGAGGCTGATGATCTTCAGAAAAAGGTGAGAACGTATCGATCCCACAAAACCCTCTTCTTGGCAATTTGCAGCCTTTGTGTGTAAACTACAAAAGCTAATCACTTTTTCCAGTACTCATTAACCACCTCCTTTAATGTCAACGCCAGCCCATCTCAAAACTGTACCAGAGCAAAACTACTTAAGGTTTCTTTTCCCAAGAGTTGATTAATTTACTTAAGATCTAGATTTCTTTTTTTTTTCTTTTACAAATTTGCATAATTTTGATATTAAAAAAAAAGCTATTGAAAAAGTTTATATGGACCTCTTTTTAATGTTTTAAAGAAACGGTTGGAGTACCCTGCTCTACTTAGAGTGTTCCAATCTTGTTCGTCTTAATCTGGTCTACACATTTGTATAAACCTCATATAAATGTATAGATGAGATTTAATAAAACAAGGTTAGAACTAATTACCTAAAAGAAGTAATTACTTTCTAGGTGGCTACTGTTATACAGCTCAAAGGACACTGACTTCTTGTTGAAAATCAGAAGATATTGGCTTTAAACTATACATAGAACAGTTTACTAAGATCTGAATTCTTTTAACTTACTACCTAAGTAGAGGCTCTTTGATATAAGTATCGATACAGTGGACCATGCCATTGTATCAAGTGAAGATTTTTTCCATCAAAGAGACTAGAGTGAAAAAATTCCTATGACATCTGCCAAATAATTATAAGCATCTCTTCTCTAAATTGAAAGAAGCATTTGGTCGTATCCGAAATGGAATATTGATTTGAAAATATAAAATCTTCACTCTTACCAAAAAAAATCTCTAATTTCCGTAAGACTGTTCTCGTACTGTTGTCATTGTTACGCCTTTTAGCTTGGTACAGACATGGTAAACAGTAGCATTTTAAGAGGATTTTTACTTTGTCACCAACGCATAGATGAATGTGTGTACCTACCTACTCCACAACGGCACCGTTTTGGGTACTAATCAAGAAAACCCACCCGTGGAAGGGAACAAGATCCTCTGTCCAGTTTTATGGTGTTTTATTATGTCTAGTGAATCTCAGTCATTTATTTATGTAAGTCCTACGTGGGCTCTATATAAATAAACATGGAGCCCGCATAAATAAATGACTGAGATTCACTGAGCACAATAAGACACCGTAAAAGAGAATATGAACTCCCGTGGGAGGTGGAAGGGGACAATGTATATATTAAAATGCAAGACAGAATGGAACTGAAATTACAGAAAGAGAACAAATTTAGTGTATACAAATACGATTCGAAGTTTAACCATATCTCACTCACGCAAACGCAATCAGAGATAAGTTGATAGGCAATTTTCAATTTCAATTTCAATTTCTAACTTTGTACGCTCTTCTCTAAGACACTCGTTATGTCCAGCAGGAATCAAACATAAAAGTCACTGTAGCTACTGCATAAGAAGACAATATTGCAACCGACAAAACAAACAAAAAACAAAAAGTGAGGAAAAAAAAAAAGAGGAGGAGGGTTTCTTAAGTGATTTTGAGTCAAACTAAAGGACAGTTTAGGGCATGAGGTTGGTTCAAGAAAGGACAGCTTCTTCCTCGATTATTCTAAGCATGTGGTGGACTGCTGCTGCTATTTCATCTGCTGAAGTGAGTTGGCATCCTTCTTCAAGCTGCATTAAGAATGTTCAAATTTTAGTCCAAAATATCAATATCATTCCCTAAAACTATACGCAAAAGAGACACATTTAGGAAACCCCAAGTATACTACAAAATCTCATCACAATAATTGAGGTCCCATTGCTCTAAAATGCCTTCACTTATTCAGTTTGGTAGGACATGGCCGCCCAATCTCAGTAAAACTTAAATTCTCCTCACTCTACATATTAACAAGACCAACGTACTTCATTTTTCAAAAACAACACAAATGCAGGCCAAATGACAGTAAGAGTATATTGTAAAGCTTAAAAAATTACCTATAGGATGGGATACACACCTTGGCACTGATTGAGTAGAGAACCAATGGGTCCATGGAGGTGACGTTGACGTGCAGAATCGTAAGGTAAAGTGCTTGGAATCCAGCGACTAACTTGGAAAGCTGTCTGGGCTTTTTTCTTGAGAGTATTCGAAGATTTGCATGGGTTTCTATCAGAGTGACCTCAATATCAGCCAATGCTACTTGACTAGTACTCCTTGATGTATATTTGCTTGGCATTTCAGAGCGATTGTACTGGGGAAACACAAAGAATTCTGCGAAAGGGGTTGTGGCATCCTCACGGGAACATCTGAATCCTTGGAGTGGTTGGAGCTTCTGAGCTTCCAGGGTTTGCAATTGGCGCTCAAGCTCCTTCACAAATTCTATGGCACCACCTACTATGGAGGCCTGGTCACCCTACATTTCACCAAGTTTTTTAACTATATGATCATCACTAAGTAAAACCAGAGAACCGATTAGTATCCTTGTTACCAACTTAAAATCGTGTATATTTCAGAGTGGAATGGGTTGTGAGAATTAGAATGCAATTCTCGTACTTCATGTTCGCGAAGAAGTTGAAGAATCATCATGTTTGAATCTGTATAGAAATTAACAAAGACCATGGTACAGGGAGCTCTTTTATCATAGCAAAAGTGAAGTAGAAGAATCATTTAACAGCTTTTGATATAAACCTGAGCTCCATCCTCCATACCTAGGTCTTGTTTTGTCACGAGAAAACAAGAATAAAGTAAAAGAAGAGCAAAAGACAGTGGTGGAGCCAAGTCTAAGAAAAAGTGACTGGCTTCTGAATTTACCGATATTACGTTATCTTTCACAGAATCATGGCCTGAATTCTAGTTGGCAAGCAGCTTTCCTTACTCTTGCGAACACCAACTTACTTTCTTTATTAAAAAAAAAAAAAACTAATGCCTACCTCTAGCTTCAGACAAGAGATACCATAAGTGACAAGTGAATCGATAAGCCATAAAGAAGAGAAGAGAAGAGAAGATATGATGAGCAAAGGATATATATACATATATATACAAGGAAAAACACAAACCCTTTGGACATAAGATTCAGGCATGAGAGACTTCAAAACCGCAAGATGCTCATTCATCTGTTTTCGCCGGTTCCTCTCAACAGTAATGTGGGTCATCCTCTGTGTCTCGGCTTCTTCTTTGTTCTTGCATGCCCTTGGCTTTCTTCTTCTTTTCTTCCTTGCTTGCACAGCCAGAGTTGTCTGGTTTTGGTCCAAAGGTTGAGGTCCTATTAAGCGTTTTTGTTCAGTTGTTGATGATGTAGAGCTAGAGATATTAATCACACCACCTCCATGGTCTTGAGGCTTCGCAAGAGTGTTCTGTATGAGGAGACTAGAATCTAGAGACTCAAAGCTGGTGTACGGAGTGGCAGAGATGGTGTCATGGATGACGAAGTTAGGGAGGTCATTAGAAGATAATGCTTCTAGTAGTGCCATCTCCCTTCAAAATGTCCCCTAAAAACCCTCTTGGAGTAGTATCTATTTATATATAAATATATTTGTTATAAACAAGTACTGATAATTCAACGACAAAAGCACCAATTTATAACAAAACCCCATCCCTGAATGATCATGTCTGTGGAAAGAAAGACAGAAAATGAAGAAGTGAGAGGAAGAGACTGAACGAAGGGTAATGAAAAATAACGTTTACACCGCCATAATAGATATAGTATAGTAGCTATTGTAGAAATATAGATAGGGAAGAGAGAGGGGGCAGAAAAGGTATGGAGCTTTTCTGCTCGTGAATAGTGAAAGGAAAAAGGGAGGACTCTCTCTTTCATATCTTTGCTTTAGGTCTCCTTCCTCAAAAATTAATCAACAGAGAGGGAGAGGGACCCAAATCTATATGGAAATGTGCATACAAACAACAGAAGCAGCTGGGGTAAGAGCTCATACCTGTCCTGTGTTGGGTTGTGCACCTCGACTAAGATTCTCATGCAAATTATTTTTATACATCAATATAATATTACATGTGCTAATGACAACCCATGTCACTCCCTACATCTCCCAATTAATCTTTTAAACTTTACTCAAACTTTTAATTACGTCTTCTAGGTTTAGTATTGAGGCTTACTGATTGCATGTGGATAATTCTCTTGATTCTGTAGTTGTTTGCCTATCTGATTTCTGGATTTATTATTACAGAAGAGAAGCTATGTATTATTTCTTCTTCTTCTTACTCTATAAATTAATTAAATTTCATTTTAATCATATATCTAAACAAAGTTAAGGTGATTAGATCAGATTTCGCCGAAATCTCTAGGCAAATGTAAAAGGAATGTTCTTACAACTTCTTGGCTCTTGAATCCTTATAAATCACGAAGTTTGGTATCCTCTATGCTCTTTTCACCCTTGCTAAATGATTCAGTGCAATAGTCATTAGTTTGCTCGTTCTCGCTCGAGAGCTACATTGTAAATGATGGACAAGGAAGGCCTCCCTCGTGTTTCAAAATTCTAAATAATTAGATACGCATTGGAAAATGAAAGCCTCCAAAATCAACTAACTAACCAGTTAATCAGACACAAAATTTGTTGCTCTACAGGGGAGTTTGTGCCTGGTGTGTAGAATCGAAAGATGACAACCAGACGGATCAGATCCTAGCAACCTTGTATAGCACAAATCGACAGAAGTCACCTCAGACTAGGCTCTTTGTTCCATATTATGCATGGGCGTGGCAGGACATACCAATATTGTTCTGACACGAAATTGCCTTCACAGACGGTAAAAAAAATTTCATCACTGTTGCCGTAGAAGACTTACTGCCCACGTCATCAACTAAAGTCATAAACAGATCATCCATGTTAAATACAAATGGAATCCTGATCTTGGATCAGGTCCATAACATTTGAAGTTCTTTCATATTAAATGCCCATAAACTCTTTCGTATTGTGTCTATGATTATAATGACTGAAGAGGTTGATGAAGAAGAAGTAACGCAATAGTTAACTACCCTCAAATGGTTAAAAGAGGAGAGTATAAGAAACAGTCGCACAGATTGACCAAAAGAATCCCTTCACATCCAAAACACGCACGCATATATTGCCTCTAAGAAGTCCATCTCTTCGACATTCTTTTTTTTGGTTTCTTTCTAGTACGAGATCATGTATAAGCATACATGTATGTATAAATGCGTGCAGACGCATAGCGTATTCGAAAAGTACAGATGCGTGCAGACGCAGAGCGTATTCGAAAAGTACAAAAGCGTGGGGAAAAGGAGATAGAGCTAAGGGCTTCTTTTTTCGCCCTGAAGAGTAAGAGATTATGCATCATGACCAGAACGAAGATCGTAGCTTTTATACGGTGATGAGGACGAAAGTTGGAAGGTAGACAGTGGACCACGGTCCAAGTGTCAGAAAATGCAGAGAATCCATGTGCCCATCAGCTTTCCTGCCAAGCTCCATTCTAGCAACGATCCAAATTCAACTTTCTTCTCCATTTTCCATCCTTTGTTCTTCCCCTTAGCACCTAATACTTCTAAAACTTTAAACTATTTTCCGATTGGTCCTGTCTTCACTCATCTGTCCTCGCATACAATAACAAATCCATATTTCTGGCTTAAGGAATGGACAAAGAACATGCGTCCACCAAAGCACTGATGTATTCATCTACCTTGCGTTATAAAAAATCAAAGTACACTATACATGCAAATTACATGTGCAAGCTGATGCGAATGCCTGATACCATGTCCAATCTATATGATCCCACCAACGTACTGTAACCTCACCATAAGTGGTGGTACACAATCACAGGTCTAAGAATCAAAATTTGCGCCCGTTGCAACAATTTTTTTATACAATGATTACCAAAACTTCAACCTACCACCATAAAAATCTGCTAGTCCAGTCAAAATGGATAACAAATATGCATAAAGAAGCAAGACGACCACCGCTAAGAAAGACGATGCGGACAGTGTATCCATGGATAAGTTAACCAGCCCTGTCAGGATATTTGCCTGAAATGGAAAACGAAGAAATTTAAGCAGCAGGAGGAGGAAGAAAGAGTAGGTGTTACCATATTTGCTGGAAGCAGAGAGATGGGGATAATAAAAACATCTCAGAACATAAAATAAGCAAAAATATGTATTGTTCACCAGAAGAAATGCAGCTAATAAATTCCGATTAAGTGCTTCTTCAAGTGCTGAAACTTTACTTCCAACCATGTAATCAGAAAGCATCACCACAGCTAAAACCTGAAAAACAAGAAAATCTTCGGTTGGCTATGCTTCATATCATTCTCTTCTTTTGTTTCCTTCAAAGTAATACATTACAAATTTTCACTTTAGTCTCCTGGAAACATCCAAGAGCGCCATTCTCAATACAGATCATGCTTGAATATGCAGTACAAAATCAAAAAATTTTCTGGGATTCAACGTACTTTAATATAAAAGTCTAACAAGGAATAGTGAATGATTACAGTTAACAAGAACATAATTAATATAAAAGTCTAACAAGGAATAGTGAATGATTACAGTTAACAAGAACATAATTATACCAACAAGATCAATGCAAAGCTGAATTACAACTGCATGTATGTTATCTGACAGGTCTACCATAATCTGATTGCAACATGGATAAAAACACAATTAACAAAATTAGGTTCAAGTAGGAACCCATATATTTAAAAATACTCTGCTGCCACTTATTTTGGTCATTGGTTTCTTCAGAAGATTCATTGGCAGATGTATGACATCCCATGTGTTTAGACAACTTTCACAGAAGGTTCACCTGTACTTGTCTCTCGAGAATTTCAATCAGACTCCTTTGGGAGGCCAAGAAAACTCCCAAAATAATGACATCTTGGGCCTTAAATTTTACCCCTTTCCAGGAAACATGTTTTCCTTGATTTTTATCCACTCTCCCAGTCACTCTGATGGAAATCATGTTAGCATTAATCAGAGCAACAACCAATGATTGGACGAACTGTCCAATGGCCCAAAAATATGGAAAGTATATTCTAGAAGGGGGAAGGGACAGCTGGCACAACAACAGGGAGGCTGAGATGTTAGTTGCAAGAATAATGATTAGGTTGGTTAGACGAGAGAGAAATGGGGAGGTAAATATTAGTATATACAGGAGGGAAGGATACGACAGGGCATACTTTTTATCTACAGAAATTAAAAGGATTCAGCTAGGAGCTTGGGAATTTTCTTTTAGCAGGTGCAAGAGTTACCGAAAGGGTAGTGTAGTTCTTTTGGTTTCCTATCATTGGGCCAACCTGTAAGATAACTCAAAAGGGAGGAGCTAACAGATGGAAACAAGATTACAAGAAGTGCAACAGAGGAGCTTAGTACTCGGGTGGATCAAGAAACAAAATAAACGACCTATAGGAGAAGAAAGTCCCAGGTCACCTTCACGTGTGACAACAGAAGAGTCTACCAACAAGGTCACACATCAGCTTAGCGAAACGCAGCTGCTAGGGAGAAGAGGAGACACGGGACTTCCTCCAGTAACCCCACTCCACGAGGAATATTGCTTAGCAGCAAACAAGGTGGAGTTACCAAAGTTTTCTGGACAAGACCCAAAGGGCTGGCTTACCAGGGTGGACGTATTTTCAGATATATCAAACACCCCCTAGGGACCACATTCCATTAGCCCAAATCAGTATGACGGGCCACACCATACATTGGTTCAGCACTCTCGGATCAATTCCAAGAAGAACTAATGGAGAGGTTCAATGGCTTGGAGATTCAAAACCCATATGAAGCTTTAGCATCCTCAAAGCAACAGGGGACTGTTCAAAAATACATTGAAGAGTTTGAAATTGTAACATCGTTGACTCCTAGTCAACCAAAATTCCAATGTGGGATACTTCGTGAGTGTTCTCGTGGATGAACTCAGAGGATGGGTCAGGATGTGCAATCCAGATTCACAACTGAAGGCAATGCGGATTGCGATAAATATGGAATGATCATGCAGAAGATGAATTTGGGAGCAATGTCATTCCGACCAAGAAATTCAAATGTGGTTGACATGGGTAGAGGAGAAATGGACCACGTGAGCCGCACACAACCAACAATAAACAGTAAAAATGTCGTATTTAGTGGAGGGTACATGCCCAAGACATGTCAGTGATCACCAAACTCAGCCCCTTCATTGTTAATTTCTTCCTCTCGTGAAAATAGTAGGGACTTGGGAAAGCAATTGGCAACTCCAAGGGCAATGCAACATTTAACCAAGCAAGAATGGGAGGAGAGACAACGAAAAGGACTATGTTTTCGATATAGCCCACAATATAGATGTCTTGAAGGAAAGCTCAGGTTCTTGCTGTTAGCGGACGAAGAGGAAGTCGATGAAGATAGGGAGATAATTTTACTCCTAACTCTGTCGATCTTACATCTGCAGAAGGTGAGTGTAACGTGGTTGAACTATTTGGGTTCCCACAAGTCAGCGAACAAAACTTCAAAACCACGAAATTTCAGGGCGAATTAGAGGGGATTCGTCTGGTAATTCTGCTAGACAGTGGAGCCACGCACTTCTTCATCTCATCCTGACTAGTCTCAACATTGGGATTACAAGTGGAGAAGATAGCAGACATCATAATCAGATTAGGGGACGGCCATAAAGTATGAGTGGCAAAACAGACTCCAAAAATACGATTGAAGTTGGGAAATTGTGAATGTTTGGTGGCCGCGTTGGTGCTTGATATTGGCAATCTAGATATGATTTTGGGAATTGCTTGGCTACAAACATTAGGGGATGTGGTACACAATTGGAACGAGCAACACATGCGCTTCAAGTATCAGGGCGGAGATTCGAGGTTTGATTAAAGGGCAACCATATCTGCTCCACTGGATACGGAGATCTTTCATGAAGATCCAGCGGAAAAAAATGAAATTTCTATGATTGCAGGAAATCTAAATGCTCAACAGTGACAAGATATCACCCATCGTCTTGCAAGGGTTTGTTACCATTTTTTAGGAGCCCAAGGCCTGCCGCCTAAGTGTTCGATTGAACATGTCATTAACATCACTCCAGGAAAAGGTCCATCTGTGTCAGGTCTTATCACTACCTCCACACACACAAAGCTAAGATTCAAAGAGAGGGTAGGAGTTGCTGACCTTAGGATTCATACGCACAATTGGAGGATGGCATCAACTATCGTGCTCTTAACAAGTTCACAATTTAAGATAATTTTCCAATTCCAGTAGTGGATGAATTACTAGATAAATTATATGAGGCGAGTATTTCTTCAAATTGAAATTCAAGTTAGGGTATTATCAAATTTGTATGAAGAAGGAAGACATTGAGAAAATAGCTTTTCGGAAACATGAGGACCATTATGAATATAGGGTAATACCTTTTGGTCTTACCAATGCCGTTGCAACATTTCAAGTAGTAATGACTAGCATTTTAAAGCCCCTCTTGAGGCAATATGGGTTGTTTTTCTTCGACGACATGTTAGTTTACAGCAAGACTTGGGAGGACCATTTAAAACACACGAAGGAGGTGCTGCAGATTTTACTGGAACAACAATTTGTCCTCAACCCAAAGAGTCAATTTGGGAGCAACTCCATTGAATATTAGGGTCAGTTAATTTCTTGGGAAGGAGTAGCAATGGATCTCATAAAGGTTAAAGCTATGGTTGACTAGCCAATTCCAACAAATGTTAAGGATTTTGAGAATTAACAGGTTACTACCGCAAATTCATCAAAGGGTATGGGAGTATAGCCAAACCCCTAACAAATTTAACAAAAAAGGAGGGTTTCTAATGGACCCAGGACACCCAAGAAGTATTCATTGCCTTAAAGTGGCAAATGGGGGAGGCTCTTGTCCTTGGATTGCCTGATTTTTCTAAACCATTTTCCATTGAATGTGATGCTTCAAATAGAGGAGTTGGATAGTACTGATACAAGAACATAGAGCAATTGCTTATTTTACCCGGGCATTGTCGAAGAAGAACCTAGCTAAGTCTACTTATGAAAAGGAGATCATGGCCTTAGCATTAGCAATCTAACATTAGCGACCTTATTTGCTAGGACATCACTTTCAGGTTCAAAAAAAGTTTGAAACATCTCCTCCAACAACGTATCACTACCCCAAATCAACAGAATGGGATGGTGAAATTGATGGGGTGAAATTTTGACATTCACTACAAACTTGGCAAAATGAATCGTGCTACCGACGCTTTGTCTAGAGTGATGGAAGAAAGGGAAGTAAACATGGTGCTCTTGTGTCCGAAATGGATGGATAACAAAAAACTACAAGAAGAAGTGGATAGCGATCCCCATTTACAAGTCATACAAGATTTGTTGCGGGACTTTACTTCAAGGCCCGGTTTTTCTCTACAAAATGGCATCCTATTTCATAAAGGGAGGCTGGTAATTTCAACAAAATCCTCTCATTCCCACTTTATTAGAGGAGTTTCATAGCACAACTACCGAAGGATACTCAGGATTTTTCGCATTTATAAAAGGCTAGCATTAAATGTTTATTGGGTTGGTATGACTGAAGAAGTGCAGAAATTCGTACAGGAGTGCTCCATTTGTCAACCATGTAAATCCAATGGCGCCAGGGAGATTATTAAAGCCTCTAGAGATTCGTAAGGTCATTTGGAAACAAATCTCCATGGATTTCATTATGGGATTGCCAAAATCAAGAGGATAGGATGTTGTCTTGGTCATAATTGACAAGCTATCCAAGATGCTCATTTCATCTTGCTAAAACACCCATACACAGCCCAATCCATAGCCAATCTATTTGTTAAGGAGATAATTCGTCTCCATGGAGTGCCTTATTCTATCTTGAGTGACCGGGATCCTTTATTCATAAGCAATTTTTGGCAGGAGATATTTCGCTTGCAAGGAACCTACATATGAGCTCTTCATACTATTCCGAACTAGATGGCCAAACTAAAGTGGTAAATAGGTGTCTCAAATCTTACTTGCGATGTTTCACAGTTGAGCAACCCCATAACTGGTCTTTTTGGCTTTCATGGGCTGAATATTGGTACAACACTTCTTTTCATATTTCAACTAGCACTACTCCATTTGAGGTGGTCTATGGCAGAAAACCTCCTACCGTCTTCCAATCCCTTTCGAGCGAAGTGAAAGTAGAAGTTGTGGCAAGGGAATTAAGGGATCGAGATGAAGCTCTTCGACAACTTAAATATCATCTCCAACGAGCTCAAGCTCGAATGAAGATACAGTAGACTAGAAATGCAGAGAGGCGACGTTCGAGGTTGGTGATTGGGTATATCACAAATTAAGACCTCACTGACAACAATCCGCGGCAGCTAGGATAAATACCAAGCTTGCTCCCACAATTACGAACCTTTCCTCATCCTCAACAAGGTTAGGCCAATGGCCTATAAATTACAGTTGCCTCCTTCCAAAATTCATCCCCATCTTTTATGTTTCATTATTAAAGAAAGCGACAGACACATCATGCAGAACCTACACTACCTGTGGGATTCAATGTTGAACAGGCAGACCACTTCCAACTAGAGAAAGTACTGGCAGAACGTTCCATCATTCTTCATGGACAAGGAGTTGCACAATGCTTGGTTCAATGGCAAGGGAAAGGGCCTGAAAATGCTACTTGGGAGGACAAGTTAATCATTCGAAGTCAATTTCCAGATTTTTGTCTTGAGGACAAGACCCGTTTTGAAGGGGCCACCAATGATAGAAATCATGGTAGCATTAATCAAAGCAACAACCAATGCTTGGACGAACTGTCCAATGGCCCAAAAATATGGAAAGTTTATTCTAGAAGGGGGAAGGGACAGCTGGTGTTAAGAATAATGGTCTCCTACAAAGGAGAGTGGTTAGTCTATACAAGGAAGAAGAAGACAGGCTGTAAGCAGTAGTGAGATAGCTAGATATCAATATATTTTAGTGATTCAGGTTGTTAGCAGGAGATATCTATTCCATAGAAGTCTGTTAGGATAAGTAGATATAAAATAATAGTCTATGGGAGAAGGGGGATAGGCATTAGATTAGAAATAATTCTCGGAAGATTTCCTGAGATTTTAAGGGGGTTTCCCTTGAGAAGAAGGTTCTTCCTTCTTGTTACGGAATAATACTGAGTTATTGCTCTCTACCTAGTGTTATTTAACACACAGGTACCTTGAGTTGAATTGTTACCTAACAAATTGGTCCGACCTGCTGGATTAATGAAGGCACGTGTAGGAAAGTTGGAAGACTGTTGGCAGAATCGAGAGAACCATGGGGGAGCAAGTCACAGACTTGATGGAAGTCAAGAACGGCATGGGTCGTTTGGAAGCCATCTTGACTCATTTGATGAAATGAAAAGAGTCGAATGACAAAGCAACCTCGGAGGCTCGCGAAGGGAAGGATGCTGAAGGCGAGAAGCACCACGAGAGTCGCTCTTGGGTCAAGAAAGTCGAACTGCCCATTTTTGACAAAACAAATCCGATAGGTTGGGTGGCTCGAGCGGAGAATTTTTTTGAGATCCACCGCGTCAAGGAATAGGAAAAGATGCAACTAATCTTCATCAGCACGGAGGGGGTTGCGGTGCATTGGTTTCGCTTCCTGCGCAAGAAGAGTCCGATGATAACATGGAACACGCTGATTCCCACTCTGTTGCAGCAGTTCGGAGAAGGCAGTCAGGGAAACGTTTATGAAAGACTAACGTCCATGCAACAAGTTGGTTCGGTGGAGGAATATTTGTCGACATTTGAAATGTTGGTGGCACAAATACCCAAGGCTTTAGAGGAGCAATTGTTAGGATATTTTTTGGGTGGCCTCAAACCAGAAGTGAGGTGTCGAGTCCAATCAATATGACCCACAACAGTCTCACGAACAATGGAAATTACTCATGATATTGAAGATGAATTGCGGGTGATTTATGGAGGAAATTCTTCCATTACTAGCAATATTAAGAATCGTGTGCAAACACGCGGTAGTATAGTTTCCAAAGTTCAAGGAATAACGACAATTAGAGGGTCTATTTGCGGGACAGCGAGTAATGATCCGGGCAAAATTACTGGAGGAATGGAGCAGAAAACCCACAACCATAACTGTAGTGGGTTATCTGTGGGATCTAATTCTCATAATGGGAGTTACGGGAACACAGAGTCACGCAACAACCGTAAGACAAGGCAACTCCCCTACCTAGAATTTTAAAAGAGGAAGGAGGGAGGGAGGGAGATGTTTTTGTTGTGGACTGCCTTTTGGCCCGGGACATAAATGTTCGGAGAAAAGTTTAAGAGTGACCATTGTAGGAGAAGATGAAGATGTGGTTTCGGAGGTAGAAGAAGGTCTGGACACACGCGAAATATCAAGGAAGGTTGCTAAAGAAGCTCAGTGCGACTATATGGAACTTTCACAATTTTCTGCCAAAGGATGGACACAACCTAAAATCATGAAGCTTTGGGGGAAGATTGATGGAACACCTGTTTTGGTGTTGATTGATAGTGGGGCAAGTCACAACTTCAAATCTAAAGAGGTGGCCTTGAAACAAGGCTGGAAAGTGCAGACCACTGCAAGCTTCAGAGTGAGGAGGGGAAACGGTCAGAAACAAGACTCTCAAGGCTGCTGTGAAGGTTTAAATCTGGAAATGCAAGGTTATGTTTATTCATGAGATTTTTTCTCTGAGTTAGGAGGAGTGGATATTATTTTCGGGATGACTCGGTTGGTTTTGTTAGGTGAGGTGCAACGCAATTGGAAAGATCTTTCCATGAAGTTTTCGCGTTTGGGGTCAACAATCACTGTTAAAGGGGATTTTAATCTTTCGAGATCTTTAATTTCCGCCAAGGCGTTAAGGAAGACTACTGAAATTGAGGTTGCAGTTATGGTGTTTTTTGGTTCTAAGAAACAAGGGAAGGATAACAGCTGGTCTAGAAAAATAGGAGAAAAACTCGACCATCACCAACGGCAGCAATTACAGCAGGTGTTGCAAAATTTCAGCCAGTTTTGTCACACCCAATAGGTCTTCCTCCTAGTAGAACAGTTGATCATTGATCTGATAAATGTGAGACCTTATCGTTATCCTCATCTACAAAAAAAAATGAGATTGAGAAACAAGTTTTGGAGATGCTAGCTTCTGGGGTTATCAGACCTAGCAACATGCCATATTTAAGTTCGATGATTCTTGTGAAGAAGAAAGACGGCAATTGGCAATCTTGTGTCGATTATAGAGCTTTGAATAAAGCCACAATACCAAATAAATTTCCCATACCGGTGATTGAAGAACTCTTGGATGAATTGTTTGGAGCCACGTATTTCTCTAAAATCGATCTATGGACAGGGTACCATCAAATACGCATGAATGAAGATGACATTTCTAAAACTGCCTTTCGGACACATCAAGGCCACTACGAATCACCCATCATGCCGTTTGGTCTCACCAATGCACCGGCCACTTTCCAACGTGCTATGAATTCGATCTTATAGCCCTACCTCAGAAAGTTTGTGTTAGTATTTTTTTTATGACATTTTGGTCTATAGCGCCGACTAGGACAGCCACATCACTCACTTAAGGAAGATATTACATACGTTGCAGCAACATCGTTTCTATGCTAATACAAAAAAATGCACTTTTGGGAAGTTAAGAATTGAGTACTTGGGTCACATTATTTCCAAATATGGTGTTGCTATGGATCCCAAGAAGATTGAAGTGGTTTAACAATGGCCTATTCCTACATCTCTCAAAGCTTTGAGAGGGTTCTTGGGTCTGACTAGGTATTACCAAACGTTTGTGAACGATTATAGGAAGATAGCACAACCTCTTACCCATCTATTGAAGAAAGAGAATTTTAAATGGGATACTCCTGCAGAAATAGCATTTAAGAGGCTTCAGAATGCTCTGACCAGTGCTCCGGTTTTGACACTACCAGACTTCAATACCCCTTTTTCGGTGGAGTGTGATGCATCGGGTAAAGGCATGGGAGCAGTGTTAATACATGGAAAGAAACCAGTGGCTTTTTTCAGCAAAGCATTAGCTGAATCATCGCTGAATAAATCCATATATGAGAAGGAACT
>JANKOD010000005.1:11227384-11238020 GCA_026284645.1 Erythroxylum acuminatum | reverse complement strand
TTATCCTAATAAAGAAATAACCATAAAACAACTATCTAATAAATCGATAAAAATCCCCAAGAATGCGTCCACAACAATACTCTTGGCCTTTCATCAATATTCTGAGGCATAGGCATATTATTTACCCTCTCATTAAAGTGCAGATTGGCAATGGGGAGGACTCTTGGATGTGGTTTGATAACTGGTCTCCCCAAAGCCCTTTGATCAAGGGAGATGATATGCTTAATCTGTTGGGAAGATGGCCAATCCAATCCAAGGTATCTTCCATAATAAGTAACAATTAATGGATCATTTCACGTAGACTGATTGACAGATTTCAAGCTATTCTCCCAAGCAACATGCCTAACTACCTCAATAAGGATAGATTAATCTGGTCTCCTAGTGCAAGTGGGGATTTCTCCAACTCTTCCTGCTTGAAGGCATTAAGACCTCAACATCCGAATACTTCCTGGTATTACATGGTGTGGAAATCTATAATGCCTAAGGCCTCATTTGTAACTTGGTTGGCGGCTAGAGGAAGGCTGAAGACCAAGGGTAGATTGAAGGGATACATTGATCAAGTATGCGTTCTTTGCAAGTTACAACCTGAAACCATAAACCACTTGTTCTTCAAATCCAGGTTTTCAGTTTCTGTATGGGCAAGGATGCAGCACAATATAAGTGTAATTTGCCCTGAGACTGAATGGGATAATATATTAGTTTGGGTTGAAAAGTTGTACAAAAGAATTGGGGATGATTAGAAGTGCCTAAGTCTAATGCTTACCTGCTCAGTTTACTCAATTTGGTTTGAAAGAAATCAAAGGATCTTCAGTGATGTACACAATGACAAGATGCGGTTATAAATAGGAATTGCTATTGGATTGGGGAGATACTGATTGCTAATCAAGCAACCAATAGTTTAAGCTGCTCCATGAAATGTAATTAGGGTCTGTTGTAACTTCTATCTTGATTGCTCTAGAATCAATACTAGTTTTGTTTTGTTGAAAGGCTGTTCCTCTACTTATATTCATATCCCTTGTAATTACAGCCTTGTAATTACATGGTAGGCCTCTACGCCCTTCAACGAAATTTCTTTTAACTTTAAAAAAATTGAACTTAGACCTCAAATATTTGGGAACATTCAAAAAGAACTTCGATATTTCTAGAACATTTAATTTAAACCTAAATTGATAGAACCCTAACTTTCTGTCTAGGTCCTGTCAATTTTAGGCCACGTTGATTTTTTTATTATTTTCTATGGGCCCTCTTATCAGCTAGGGCCACTATCCCTCCACGGATCCCAAAAATCTTCAATTTGACTTGCTTCCTTGTGTATCATCTACACAAATCCAACAAATAGTAAAAATAATGTATGGTGCAGCAAATATATTCGACTGTCTAAAAATCTTTGTGTCGGAGGTGTTTTACAAGGTGTAGTTGCTTTTGCTAACAATCTTACTGAGGAGGTGCCTCAGATCTTGGAAATTGTTCTACTCTACATATAGTTCACCTTTAACAACAATAACTTTTTTGTCTGGTATTTGGGCTGCCACCAACATGACAACTCATTTTGCGAACACTTCTAAGCACAGTGTCTTTGAATTTGTCAAGATTGGAAATAAGTGACAAAAAGTTTTCTAGTCCAATTCCTACTGGTGTCTCCAAATAGTGAGAACCTATTAAACCTTTCGAATGCTCAAGATCATCAAACCAGCTAATCTCTAAGTGAACCACCTTGAAATAATTACTTCGTATCCAATGGAATAACTTTCCACCGGCAACAACAAATAGATATGATTGCAATGGATATACAATTAAGGCTATTTGAGCAAGGATCAGAAAAGTTCGAATTCTTTCGCAACTCATGAGGTATTTGGGGATTTAGAGATTCAATCCCCAAATCCCAAACTAAACCATCAAGGAAGAAAGGGCCAGTGGTTGTGGGCCACAGTTGGACATAACTTAAAATTGACAAATCTAAAGGGGAACTCAAGTTTCCCTCAAGTTACGGTTTAAATTAAACGTCTTCAAAAGTTTGGGTTTCTTTTTCAGTGCTCCCAAACGTTCAGGTATAAGTTAAATTTTCGTATAAACATGACAAATTACCCATTTTTAATCTCCTTACCTTCGAAAATTTAAGGATAACTTTGGCTACTCGTCAAGTTCTCTTGTTTTACTTGCTTTCTTTTCCTAATTCTGACCGCTTAGTGTTTGCATCTTTGGTTGGAAACAAGTTCAGCTTCTGGGTATTTCCCGTTCTGTTGATATTGTTGTTGGATATGTTTGTACTACCACCAATAGTAGACAAAATTAAATCACACATATCTAAACTCTCTTTCATTTGCTATTTCTAGCTTTACTGCCTCTCTGTTTTACTTGTTTATTTTACTTTATTTGTGTCAACTTTTGATTCACCGGTTGCTATCTCGCCGTTGCTGGTTACTGCCATCATCATCATCGGTTACTATCATCGTCGTCACTACTTGCTACTGCTCATCAACTCTACAAACACTTTATATAAATTTCCAAACCCCAAGAGTCAATCGATCGGCAAAATCCATTTTGTTTATTACCAACTCTTAATCTTTGGTAAGGTTTCTAGTCGCAAATTCTCGTAAAGTTTTTGGTTAATCATGCGTTTTTAGTTGTGAGCTCTGTTTTGCTTTGCATACATTTAGATTATTGAAACACAAATTATAAGAATATAGAAATCTGGGTTTGATTTACTTTGCTGCAAATAATTTGACTTCTCCCTTATGGTATTTGAATTTTACCTGCATATTATTGATTTTTTTGTTTCTAGTCATGTGATTGAAATAGGCTTTTCTCTCTTTACTGCTACTCCTAAGCCACCGCAACCATCTTCGATTAGTCGTTGATTTAGTTTCCGTTTTCTACTAGTTGATTTAGTTGTCCCATTTGAAAAGTTCTCTTTTTTTCAACAAAAGTTGTGGTTTTTTCCAATTTTCACTATTATGTATGTGAATCTGGTTGCCTTCACAACACGATTCACTCGTGTTTAGTTAATCTTAATTGTCTCTAGGGCATTTTTGAAGTTTTACTTTTTTTTCCTCTCAAATCTGTTTGGTTACAATTATCAACCACCTTGTCATCTACTTTACCACTGTCTTGTCACTCTTTCATGTCACCGATTCACCTACATTCTGCTTCACCAATTGTCTTCTATTTTCTATCACCTATCGTTTGCTTTGTCGATTGTCTTCCCTTCTCTATCAATTGCTGTCTATTCTTTGTCATCATCGCCAGTTTGGGTTTTACCAAGTTGATTTTTAGTCCGCTTCCAAATGTTTCCTTGTTTGGCTTTTAAAAAACCTTGTGCTTTGCTTTCTTCTTTGTAGAGTCTGCAATGAGCCCCACAATGGAGGAATTTCTAAACAATGCTAAGTATGACAAGAATATACAAAGCTGGTGTGTGGCATCTTAAACAGAACGTATCGATTTGGTTATTTCCCTTCTCTAGTTAATTGGTATATCGTAAATTTTTCTTCCCTATTTGACGCACTTGTGATTGGTTTCAAATTGTGTTTCATCGTAGTTGATTTGTTGCTCTTTAGTTGTTGGAATTCAATTTTTAGTCTTCATTGAACTACTGAAAGTTTTGAATTCTTGTTTGTTTATAATTTTCAATATATATGTATATATATATATTTAATTGTCTAGTACTGTGCTTTAGCATTCTGTAGAAACTCAGTGACGTAGGACAAATAGAGGAATTATGAACTAATAGTTAAAAGCACAAAATTAGGAAGGGTGGATGATATTAGGCTGCTAGAATATTAGGTTTGAAGGTTGAATTTTAGCTAGAAATGCAGACTTTTCAGATTTTGTAATGTTGGGAATCTAAGGTTTGATTACTGGAATTTTAGGTTTAGGATTTTTGGGTTTAATATGGTTGGAATATAGGTTTGAGATGGCTAGAATGTAGGTTTAAGAGGGCTGGAATTTGAGTTAGGGTTGCTGGAATTTTAGGAAAGGACACAAAGAATGAAAGGTAGGAAACTAGGAATCACTCATAGGCTCTAAGAATCACTCTTAGAAGAAAGCATCATACCTTCTAATTGAAAACTCTCAAGTTATAGAAAAATTCCAGACTTCTTTTTATTGATGGAAGGCTAAGTACATATATATAGTATTCTTAGAATCCGTATTCTAGTAGGAAAAGGATTTCTAACTTAAATCCTAACATAATAGAAATTCTATAAGTCCTATTCAACTACGATAACATATCTGAAATAGAATAACATAGTACTACTACTTCCTATCTAATAAGGAATCCTAATACAATCTAGATTTCAGCCTTTATCTTTGATGTCAACTCAATTCTCAATCCTCAACACACCAAATTAGGACTTTTAGTTGACTAATCTTTCCTCTTATATTTCTTCTATATACTTTTAAGCTTCTTTGCATCACTCAGTTACTATTTTTTTTATACAAATTAGTCTCTATCATTGGCCATTAGTCAGTTGTAAAGTAACATGAGAGGCAACTATGATTGGTTCAAATTTTAAACCATCTAAATTTTGATTTGCTTGTCGTTGTTTGTACTTGCGATATTCATATCTATTTATTACGGTGCCCATTGTAGGATTTAATATCAATCCATGTTTCCCTTTTTGAGTAATCTTAGAGTCATTTAGGGAATTGTTGGGCTTATCTTTGATAGCTTGTGTTGGGCGTGGGAGTGGTGGCTTTGACTTTTGATGATAGAGTAAGAGCTAGTCCTTCGGTGAGTTTTAGGTCTAGGAGAAGAGAAGATGTTGACAGAAAACAAATAAGTTCTTGAAATATCGAGACCCTTATAGGGAAGTCATTAAAATTAGTAAAAGTTTTAGACAAATATGACATTCATATACCATATATCTAAGTGACAAAGTGGATGGAGGTTAAAGCAAAAGAAATTAATAGGTTTAAACTTTAGTATTTAGAATGTTTAAGTAAATAGAATGAGGTAGGAATTTCGGTTATCAAGAAACTCATACATGATATTGTGGGGGGTAAAAAAGACCAATGATAAAATTTTGTCCTTAAAGATTGCGGTGAAAGGTGTATTTTCAATGTGGCGTATCCTTACGCACCCCAAGAAGGGCTAGACGAATAGTTTAAGCCCCAATTCTGAGAAGAGCTAGATGAGATAATTTAACAAATCCTCCCTGACAAAAGAGTCATTCTAAGAGGAGACATTAATGGTCACTTAGGGGCAACCATAGACGGATATTCATCGACTCATAGGATTTTGAGTACAATTATAGAAATAATAGTGTGACTGTTTTGTTAGATTTCGCAATAGCGTTTGAGTTGGTGATAGCTAACTCATTTTTTAAGAAAAACAAGGAGCACCTCGTGACTTTTAAAAACAGAACCATAAAAACTCAAATTGATTACTTTCTCGTAAAGTAAAAATTGTAATGTGATACCTAACACTTGCTAGTCAACTCAACATAAATTGTTGGTTATGAACCTTATAATTAAGCATTGGAGAAAGAAGAAAAATCCTAAGAGGTGTACCAAAGTTAGATGGTGTAACCTGAAAAGAGATATGGTGGAACAACTCAGAGATAGAGTAATATATAGAGAATAATGGAAATTGAAAGGACATAATAACCAGATGTGGGAGAGAGTAAAGAAAGCATCTAAAGAAATCTTGAGTGTTTCTAAAGGGCCTAAGGATAGTAAGATAGAGATTTAGTTGTGGAATGAAAATGTGAAAAAAAAAGGTTAAGAGCAAAAAGGTTTCTTATAAAGCTCTATTAGATACCACCATAGAGGTAGAAAGGGTAGTTAATAGAGAAAATTACAAATTGGTAAAGAAAGAGGCAAAAAAAATAGTCTTAGAATCTAAAAGCAAAACTTACACGAAATTATACCAATGATTGGAAACTAAAGATAGAGATAACGATATATTTAAGTTGGCAAAAGCTAGAGAATGGAAAACGAGAGTCTTAGATCAAATTCGTTATATAAAAGATGAAACAAGGGGATGCTCGTGGCAGAAAATGATATCAATAGAAGATGACAAATATAATTATACAGCCTTTTTAATGAAAGCATAGAGGACATCTCTCTAGGTGATCTTAGCACATTCGAGAGATATCATAACTTTACTTGTTATCAGCAGATCACAAAGGAAGAAATTACAAGATCTTTAAAGGAGATGAAGAGTTGAAGGGCAATAGGGTCTGATGGGATACTCATAGAAGTATGCAAAAACCTAGGCAAAGAGGGCCTTACTTAGCTAGCCAAGCTTTTTAATATGATCCTTAAATCCGCCAAAATGTTGAATGAGTGAGAACTTAGTATGGTAATTCCTTTATACAAGAACAAAGGGTACATTCAAAGTTGTAACAACTATAGAGAGATCAAACTACTCAGTAATACCATGAAGTTATAGGAGAAGGTGATTGAAAAGAGAGTGAAAAAGGATGCACCTATTTCGGAGAACCAGTTTGTTTTTATGTCAGGAACGTTCATGACAAAAGCTTTACATCTCCTTAGAAGATTAATAAAATATTACAGGGTAATACAAGATAAATTGCACGTGGTTTTTATTGAACTAAAGAAGGTTTATGACAAGGTGCCTAGAAAGATCATATGAAGGTATTTAAAACTTAAGAGAGTTCCTATAAACTATATACAGGTTATTAGGGATATGTATGAAAGTGTAAAGACTAAAGTAAGAACAATAAGAAGAGATACAAAACATTTTTCTATTGATATTGGGCTATACCAAGGCTCCTCATTAAGCCCCTCCTTTTTGTTCGTAGTAGTGACGAATGAGCTAACGAAGAATATCCAAAAGAATGTGCCTTAATATATGTTGTTTGTTGATGACATTGTTTTAGTGAATGAGATAAAAGGTGTTAATGTTAAGTAGAACTTTGGAGGGATACATTAGAATTGAAGAATTTTAATTTAAGCAGGACAAAAAGTGAGTACTTAGAGTGTAACTTTTTGCATCATATGGTGGCTTCCAATGTAGAGGTAAAGATTGTTCAGAAGTTATACCACAGAAGAAGTGTTTTAAGTATCTAAGATATTATTCAAAGTAATGGAAAGATCAATGCGGACATTGTTCACTGTATCAAATTAGGGTGGCTTAAATGGAAAAGTGTATCGAGTTTTATGTGACAAGATGATACTACTCAAGCTCAAAGGTAAATTCTATCGTTTAGCAATTAGGCCGGTCATGTTCTTTACAGCGGAGTGTTGACTTATCAAACAGATACATAGTCATAAGTTAATAATGATGGAGATGAAGATATTATGTTGGATGTGTAATCTTACTAAAAGAGATAAAGTCAGGAATGTGATAGTAAGAGACAAGTTAAAGGGGACTAATATTAATAAAAGAGAGACAAAGCTTAAGTGAATCGAATATGTTAAGAGGAGACATCATGACGCTTTAGTGAGAAGATTATAATTAGGAAATGTAAAAGAAAAAAAGGATGGCCTAAATAGGGGAAGGTAATCAATAATGATATAGTTTTGTAGAAAATTACCGAAAATGTGACCCCCAATAGAAACTTTGGTATAGTAGAATACGAGTCAAGGATCTTACATAAAGACGTCCTTTTTTTCATAGGTCTTTTAAATATTTTTCTTCGAGTATTATGTCTTTTATTTAGCCTAAATATTTAATATGTAGTATTTCCCCCTTAATTATTTAGCCTAAGAATTTTCTTACTTAACCTAAAAATTTTCTTGTAATGGCTTGTTTGTTTTATTTATTTAATTGTCTTCTTTCTTATTTATGCATTTATTTATTTATTTTATTTTTATTTTTATTTTTATTCTTTACCTTATTACGTATTTTTTATTTTTTATTTTTACATATTTATTTAAATATTTTATTTTCTTTTATTTTCTTTTATATCTTTTTATTTTTATTTTTGTTTATTTTTTATTGCTTTATTATTTAAATTTATATATTTTATTAATTTTTATTTTATATTTATATTTTTTCATGTGAGTTATCAAAAACAGCCTCTATCAATTAAGAGTAAGGTTGCATACTTCTAAACCCCTCAAAGTCCACGTATCAACAAGATTTCTACTAAGATGTTGCCAAATAAAAGTTAATTAGTGAAACCATTTGGTGAGAAGAAACTGTTTTTGTAAAGCCTATTCTCTTCCAATATTACAAAACAGACCCAAGAAAACCTGTCAAAATACACGACCAGGCAAAGACAATATGGCTTATATAGGTCTCTGATTGGCCTTGAATTTATGAGCCCGCACTTTCTGTCCCCATTAATAGTATTTAGAATCTTATCTTGCTAGAAAACCAACTAGCCTTTTTTTCTTTAAAAAAACTTCTAGTTAAAAATAAGGATATATTATAGTAATACAAAAATCTTAAATCTTTCCGATTCATGGCTTCATCAGAGCTTTATATCATTCTTTTTTTAAATAACCTATTTAGCACATTCTTGATGTTTTAGAGCTTCACTAACTAATTACAAAGCTAAAATCCATAAAATATGTGAAGCCCTAAAACCTATGTTCTTGCTAACATCAACAAATATTATAGCCATAACATTTATAAAGTTACAATTGAAAATGAGAGCCTCAGCACCTATATTTATTAAAAACCACAAACATGTATGTCTAACAACACACCTCAGGTCAGAGAACATTTAATGTCAAGATTAAAGTGTGATTCTTAGATGAGTGCCTATGTAGGTGCCCTACTACAGAGATATATATTCAAGAGTACACATGGGATATCATGCTAAAAAAGCCCAACCTTAAATCTAATGAGATATCAGAAACACAGATATAAAACAGCAGCCACAGTAGAAGGAAAGGAAAGCAAATGTGCAAAGGGTGAGATCAGCTATAAACTGTCCAGATATTCAGATGGAGAAACATTACCAAACCAGTTCCATAAGTTTCAGTTTTAGCAAATCTTCTTGGAAATATTCTGAAGTCAACAGCCAAGATACATAAGCAAGTCACAAGCATCTGTTTCAATCAAATTGTAAGTCAAAAGGCAGAAATACAGTTAATCACAACATGAATACAATAAAAGCATACTGTTAAAGATTGAGTACCACAAGAACCCTATATGATGAAATGTTTGTCCTGAGAGAAAGGAAGCCCCCTGCATAAGATGTAGATGAAGTAAACCTGTATCAGACCAAAAACAGTTATCGGTCAATGAATGTCTTAGAAACCAGCAGGTCCAGCAATATTCTAAAACTTTCCAACTGGTGTCACGAATGGTACAAGTATGTCTAAAACAGAATAGATAAATAGGAAAAAAAATAAAGAAAAAGTGACTTACAAATTCTACCTTTTAGCTGCAACAGTGAAAACCACAAGTGACAATAGAATTGCTGACACAAATGTCCATTGTGATAGAACCTGTCATAAGTAACCAGATTATGACGCAAAAATGCAGTTAATACAGCTGATGACATGAAATCGTACAACTGATGGGATTTCCCTGGTAATATGACCTATGCCACAAGCAAACTAGATAAAAATGTAAAAGCAATAGTAAAAAAGCTGTTGATAGTATTCAAGAGTTAGAATGATCCAAAGCTTAATCACCCATTCCAAAGGCTACAAAGAGAAAAGCCTAAACAAGAGTTTAGAGTCTTACATCAGAACACTTACAGTAAAAAATAAGAGTATTGGGAGAATAACTGAAAGAAAATCCAGAGTCATAGTAGTCAAGTAGGCTCCCAATTTCTTAGAAACAGCAGTTGCATCATCATCTTTCTTAGTCGATACCCTTTTTCCGTTTGAAGCTATCAAAATGGAGGATTATAGAGGCACAATAATGAGAATTATTGACTTTCTTGCTTTCACAACAAAATAGAACAACTGTAAATCAAAAGCAAGCTCCATTAGAAGCATTTACAGTCGTCTTCACTTATGAGCTTTCAGTTATTGCCCGTATAAAAAAATAATATGTAATTGTAACGCTAAGAGAAAAGAAACTTACATAAATTACCAGTCTGGTCACTAGAGCAGATCGCGTGTCGCAAAACAAGGAGAAGCTGTAAAGCAAGACAGTTCACATAAAAATAATCGAACGAGAGACAAAAATGATGGAAAATGTCAATGAATAGGAACTTACAGGAGGAATGAGAGAGAGTGCAGCGATTTCAAGCATCGAAGATCCACTCAAGTTGCTTACGAATCTGATAATCATGTGCAGTAAATTTTTTTACTTTCACAAAATTGGAAGAAAACCAAGAATATATACTAAAATTATGTTAAAAGACCAAAATGTGAGAGAGAAAGATAAGTTACTTTTCTTTGAGGTGCTTGTTCGGATTTAGGGAGTTGAAGTGGGCGGGAGAATTCATTGTCGGAAGCCAGTGAATTTTGTAGTAGTACTAGTAGCTTTCTCCTCCGCGTGCAACGTCGCCGGTCTTCGGTCTCCGTCGATGGTTGTGGAGGCTATTCGTTTGGATCAAAGCTACGCGAAAACAGTAAAACGGAAGAGGAAAGAGTAGGCAGACGCATAGAGCTGGAGAAACTTGAAAGGTGAACAGGCTGTTTGGTACACTTAGAATTGAATTCATGTATGAATTGAATTGAATTCTATTAATGAAATTAGAATTGAATTGAATTTACACTGTTTGGAACAAATTCATTAATATTAGAATTGAATTCAATTACA
>JANKOD010000005.1:11213883-11227284 GCA_026284645.1 Erythroxylum acuminatum | reverse complement strand
CAGTGTGATGTTTGGTTTTGTTTGTTCTATCTTGGGTGGCATCCATGTATCCTCCCAGGGGGTATTTGGGTGTTACATCTGTGGTGTCATTTATAAAGGTAACTTGACTTTTGAGAAGTATTGATCACATAACTATTAGTTTATGTCCTTACAATAAACTAGTTGGTTTCAATTTAATATATGAAATTATTCTTTTTATCAATAAAGATACTTTTTTATATTTTGTCAATGATATTTGATATTTTAAAACTAAAAGTGAAATCTATGGAATAATTAGTATAATTAAAATGATAATGAGATTATAATTATGATATTCAATTTGCATTTATATATTATCCTTAACTTATTCCTAGTTATAGTGTCATCAAAACGGGTTATTGATGAAATAGTAAAACTAGCAAACATTATGTTTCTTTTTTGTAAAGAAAGTAATTGATTTCATAAATTAAAGTATGGAGATACTTAAGCAATGATATGGGTGCTTATTAGAGAATAAGTTCCCTAAATTGTTCCAATTATGAGGATCCTAAATAGATATTATTTGTGTGTTTATGGATTTCGTTAGTATGATGGTTATATAATTAATCCTTAGACTTAAGACTATCAAGGTATCATATGTAGAAATTACTATATTATGATTCTACTTAAATCTATTATATTTAGAATAGCTTAATGGTAGTACTTTGATATAGTATGGATTATATAGAGATAGTTGAGTAAGTCGATAAAGAATTTATCATTCTATAAGAATTAGAGAGCACGTTCCACTATTTTTTATTAGTAGTGATTTAAGGAATTCTCTTCCTAGAATGGATTAACATTTGAAAAGTTTTTCGAATATCAATTATAAATTGATTACTAATTAGTAAGAATGAATATGATTGAATTTTAATAAAATTGAAATGAATATGATTGAATTTTAATAGAATAGACCCTAATTATATACTTTAACGAAAGGATTAGATTATACGATAAAATTATGCATGGATAGGTTAAGTCAAACTACTTTGATATTCCTAAAAATTAGGTGATCATTACATGTTGTAAGACTTCAAAAAATAAATACAAATAATTTTATTTTGTCTTTAATTCTCTAATTAAACAATTTGTAACCATAGATATAATTATAATTTATAATCATTTCCAAAATATTAGGATTATAATGGGTCACACATAAAGAGCAGTTAAAAACAGTAAAATCAATTTAAATTAAGTTTGTCTTAATTTTGAAGTTTAAGAAAGTTTAGTGATCAAGTATGAGATATTTGATTTTATTAAGATTAAATTATAAATATAATTGCATTAGACTTCAACCATAAGTAGAAGTTTAATTTCAATTAAAAAGAAATCCTAAGTATGTATCTTTAAATAAGAAAAAATTAGGGAGCTAATACTCATGTCTTTTCCTCTCAAAATGTTTTTCTTTTTCTCTAATTTATTAATATTATTAAATGCTTAGTTTCTTGTTGTTCATATGCATTGAATTCCCTTCCCATGAGGGTTCGAGAGTTTGCGGCTTAGAGGCTAAACTCGTCAACAACTTATGGTTGACAATTCAAGAAGAAACTTCCATAGGATTTCTAATCAGGTATACTTTACTCTTTAATTTTTTATTCTTATTTTTCAAGTTATTTAATTGGAGAGATTTGATTGAAAAATTGTAAAAGTTATTTTTTTAATTGGGCCAGTAATTTAATTATAGTTGATTTTCCTATAATAGTATCAAAGCCTCCTTTAATTGTTTAACTTGATTAAAGTTGCTTGATTATTATTGATTTGATAAGTTTAAGGGTGAGAAACCTATTTTATAAATTTCTAAGACTAATTAGGGTTTTTGTTTCTTTTTCTACTTTTGGAATTTCAATCAAATTTTATGCCTACACAATTTTTGGTTTTTAAAAAGTATTTATTACATACTTTGCCTTATTTCCAGATACTGGATAGAAAACTAAGGCTATTTTCTTATATCTAAAAAAGTATAAAGCATGTCCCCTTAGTTTTAAGTTTATAGAAATGTTCTTGAATTTGGAAAAACTTAAGGATCTTAATAAATTGTTTAAAGTTCTAGATATTACATTTTGGTGATTTTGGATTGAATGTTAGGTTTTGGTTTACTATATTGCAATGCTTCTTCAGTAGCAGTTATGCTAGCCCCTGGTGAATTGGCTTTCTTCATCACTAAAGATGATAGAGCCAATGACAATATTTCCTTTAAAAAAAGAGCTAAATCTTTAGGATGATGATGTAAAGAAGAAAATCGGACAAGATGGCGAAGCACCAATTATGGAAGGAGAACAAGAAATCTGAAGGCGACTGTGTATAACCATCAAAGCTTAATGAGAGAAAACATTAGGGCACTTGTGAGGGGACAAATGCTTGACGCATCTGGCACTTGTATTACACTCGCCTCACGGAAAGTAAGAGCCAGTAATCTCTGAATTTATTTTACTTTCTTTCTATTTTAATACTTTACGTTTATTAAATTAATTTTTCTTAAATAAATTAAGATTAAATTATTTTAAATTCTTAATAAAACTAAAAATGTTTCTAATTGATTGAAATTTGTTTTTTCAAAAGGGTAAATTTTATTAGGATTATTTTTGAAATTTAATTTAATTTTTCAAGAGTTAAATTATTAAATTAAATTAATTATCAAATTAATAATTAGAATCAAGAAAAGTTTTGAAGAATTATCTTTCATGATTAGATTATGTTAACAAGCTTATTGGACCTAACTTTGTGGACGAGTTTCACATATTGAGAATTATCCTTAGATAAGAAAAGAAATTATATGTTCTTGTAACTATAATTCCATCATAGCTCAGTTCTAATGTCCTTGATGAAGTTTAAAAGAGATATCAACGTCATATTGATAATGTTGAGAAAGTCACATGTGTGATGTTGACTAGTATGTCTCTTGAGCTTTAGAGACAATATGAGAACATAGATGTTCATACTATAATTTTGTATATCAAGAAGTTATTTAGTTCAAAGAGTAGGGTGGTGAGGTATTAGACTTCTAGAGAATTATACCAATGCAAGTTGGTAGAAAGATCTCCAGTAAAGTGACATATACTGAGGGTGATTAACTATAATGAAAAATTGGGTCAATTAGGTTTTGTTATCGACCATGAGTTAAACGTTGATTCAATGCTTCTCTTTTATGAGCTTTTCACATTTTATTGTGAACTTCCATATAAACCAAATGGATATGTCATTGATGTTTAAAACTGTAGAGAGATGTCTTAAGAAGGAACCTAGTTATGTTCTCATTATGGATTCTTCCAAGAGCAAGAAAAAGGTTTTTAAGAAGAATAAGAATAAAAAATAGAAGGCTTCTACTAAAGCAGTAAAGCCAAATAGTAATGTAAAGAAGAAGAATAATGATAAGGAACATGTTTTCATTATGGATTCAATAGACGCTTAAAGAGAAATGACAAAGCTTATCTTGCTAGCCTAAAAGATAAAAAGCCTAAGAAAGCTACATCTTCAAGTATGTTTATAATTGAGATTAATTTTTCAACTTCGATCCCACATTATTGAGTATTAGATATTGGATATGGTTCTAATATTTGTAACAACATGTATATGTTAATAAGGAGTAGATTATTGAGGAATTAAGTAGCCAAAATTCATCTTATTTATGGCATCGTAGTTAGATCATATTAATGAAACTGTAATCAAAAAGTTACATAAAGAAGGATATTTGATTCCTTTTGATTGTGAATCATATGAAACTTATAAAACTTGTTTTTGGGTTAAGATGACCAAAATACTATTTAGTGGAAAGGGAATGCATGATAGTGAGTTACTAGAGCTTATACATTCAAATGTATATGGCCCTATGTTTACTCGCACTAGAGATGGGTACTCATATTTCATTACATTTAGTAATGATCATTCTAATATTTATATGTATTTGATGAAATAAAAGTATAAATCATTTGAAAAGTTCAAAGAATTTATACTTGAAGTTAAGAAATAAACTAGTAACAGTATTAAGACAATTATATCTTATTGAGGTTGTGAGTACTTAGACCATAAGTTTTTTAGTTACTTAAAAGAGGATGAGATTTTATCATAACAGACTCCACCTAAAATTTTATAATATGATGAAGTGTCTAAGATGGAGAAATCGTACTTTATTAGTTATAATACATTCGATGATGATTTATGCAATCCTTCTTATTTCCTTTTGGGGATATGCCTTTAAAATTGCTACTTACCTTCTGAATAAAGTTCAATCTAAATTGGTTGACAAGACTCTATTTGAGATATGAAATGGTAGTAGATTAAACTTGTCACACCTAAATATTTGGAGATGTGATGCTTATATGAAATATGCAATATCTGATAAGTTTCAATCTAAATTAGATAAACACAAAATTATAGTATATCTGAAAGAGAGTATTATATATTAATTTTATCATGCTCTTGAGTAAAAGGAGTTTGTTTCAAAATGTGCTATATTCTTAAAAGAATAATTTATTCTCAAGGAGAGTAGTGAGAGTGAGATATAACTTAGACAAGTTCAAAAGCTACATATTCACATCAATATAGAATATGAACCTCAAGTTGGTATATATGATGTCCAACTAAAGGTTTAAAAGACATATAGTCTATGATACACTAATAGGATACTTCCCCCACTAAATTAGATTTATATATTAAAAAAAGGAAAGACAATATATTTCTCATGGCATAGTACCATCTAAGGACGACGGTATACATATTGGATGCAAGTTAATTTTAAGAGAAAAGGATAAATGGTAATGTACTCGTAGACAAAGTAAGGCTAGTGACTAAAGGTTATAAACAAAAGTAAGGAGTTAATTTTGATGAAACTTTTTGCTAGTAGTGATGCTTTAGTCCATAAGGATTTTATTGGCCATGGTTAAGAATGAAAATAGGGCTAGGTCGAGCCATAGGTTGATTAACATGTGGATCGGCCCCCAGCTTGCCTCTGCCAGACTTGATTTATTAATTTTAAAAAAATTCAAAACAAACATCTTTTTTTTTGGACAAAACGACTTTGTTTTGCCGTTCTAAGTTTGTGGCCGGAACAACAAAGACCTGGCCCATTGAATTCAGGCCGAATTGCCATCCCTAGCTATAGCCACATACCACAACTATAAAATATAGCAAATAGATGTCAAAACAACACTTCATAATATGAGTTTGCTTAAGAATACAGATATGACACAACTTGAAGGTTTTGAATCCAAGAGGTTTCCTAATCAAGTATATAAGTCGTAAAAGTCTATTTATGGACTTAAGTAAGCATCAAAGAGTTGGATATCCTTTCTGATGAGACAATCAAAGATTTTTATTTTATTAAAAATATGTATGAACCATGTGTCTTTAATAAGGTTAGTAGGGGTATAGTTGTCTTCTTAGTGTTATATGTGAATGACAGATTGTCGATAAAAAATGTCATGCTTATGCTCCAATTTATGATAATTTGTTTGTTTAAGAACTTCTCCATGAAGAATATAGGAGAAGTAGCCTATAGTATGGGAATAAAGATCTTTAAAGATAGATCAAAGAAATTGCTTTGCTTATCTTAATCCACATAAATCAATAAAGTGATAAAGAGGTTTAGTATAAAGAATTCCAAAAGGAGATAGTGGAGTGAAAAGATATTACATTAAAGATAGTTCTCTTATAAGAGAATCTTGTTGATCCTCTCTTTAAATCATTATCTCAAAAGAGACATGATCGATATATGGATAGATATGACATTAGATACATAGGCAATTGACTTCAATGCAAGTGGAAGATTATTACTTTATATCCTTGCAGCCAATTGATCGGTTGTAATTTAATGAACAATATTATTGTTTTAATCAATAAAGACTATTTATCTTTATATATTTGATTAATTATATTTGATATTTTAATACTAAAGCCAAAATCCTTAAAATAATTATTATGCAATTGAAATTATGATGAGATCATAATTATGAGATTCAATTTGTAATTATGTATTATTCCTAACTTGTTCTTAGTTGTGGTTTCATCAAGACGAGATATTGATGGAACTACCATACTATATATTTCTTTCTTATGAAAAGTAATTGATCTCATAAATTAAAGTTTGAATATACTTAAACAAATGTGTAAGTGTTTATTAGAAAAATAAGTTCATTGAACTAGCTAGATTATAAGGATCTCAAATGAAATATTACTTGTGTGTTTCTAAATTTTCTCATTATGGTAGTTGTATAATTGATTCTTAGAACTCAAATCACTTAGATATCATAAATACTATATTTTCATGTTATGTATGACCTATTTTATTTATGAAAGCTCAGTCGTATAAACTATATAGATATAGTTAATTAAGTCAATAAAAGATTCTCCAATTTAAAGTAAGAGAATGTTCTACTATTCTTTTTAAGAAATTCTCTAACTAGAGTAAATTAAGACTTGAAAAGGTGCTTTCAAAAAAATCAATTACAAAATAATTACTAATTAATAAGAATAAACGTGATTGAATGTAAATTAAATAGATACTAATTTCATTCTCTACATCCAATTAAGATATTGAATGATGTAAAAATTAAATTATATGTTATAATCATGCATGGACAAGTTAAGTCAAATTACCTTGATGTTCTAAATATTTTGTGATCATGACATATTATTAGACGTCAATATTGATCTACGATTATAAATTATTTAATTATATAATTAAAGATAAATTTAAAAGAAATTTAATTTATTTGATTCAAATTATAATTTAGAATTATAATTTTTAATCATTGTAACATATTAAGAACCTAATGAATCATACATAAAAAAACAATTAAAAAGAGAAAATTCAATTTTAATTAAATTGAACTTAATTTTGAAGTTTGAGAAATTTTAGATATTAAATATGAGATATTTAATTTTATTAAGATTAAATTATAATTATAATTATAATTGGGTTAAAATTGAATTATAATTTACTAACCCAATTATAATTTTAATTGGAAAGAAATCCTAGAGCCTTTTTTCTATAAATAGGAAAAGACAACAAGAAGTTAGCACTTATATCCTTTCCTCTCAAAATTATTTTGAGTTCTTTTCATCTGCCTTGTAGATATTGTTAGAGGCTAAATATATGAACAACTTGTGATTGACAGTTCAAAAAAATAAGTTTGGTAAGATTTTGAATGATGTATATTTAACCCTTTAATTTTTTTATTCTTGTATTTCAAAAAATTCAAATTAAAAAATCAATTGAGAAATTATAAAAGTTATTTTTCGACTGCTTGATTTTCCATAAATAACTTCAAAAGATATCTACCATTAAGCACAATCAAAATCTAGATGTGAACTCGGTTAAATATAAATAAATAGATGATATAGATACATGTTTATCACTGATTATTAAGAACATAACATACATTGCCTCAATCAATTAAGAGGCTGTTTGGAATGTGATGAATTGAATTCAATCTTGAGATTGAATTCATTTCATCCGTTTGGAACTGCATAAATAACATGAGTTGAATTCTTGCATGAATTCAAACCCCACATTTTTAAGGGGTTGAATTCACGTTAAAAAGCACGTGAATTCAACCCCACGTTGCTTACTTGCTTAGCTTGCTCCTCACAGCACCCCAACATGAATTGAATTATAACATGAATTGAGTTATAAAACTCAATTCATGTTTTGATATATTTTTATATTTGTTATAATAAATATAAAATTTATATTATTAATTCAATTGTTTTTATATTCAATTCAATAATATAATTTATGTTAATATATTATTAAATTATCTTCAAAATATATAAACTTCAATTTATATTTGATTTAATAACTAAAAATAATTTAAATAAATAGTAAGTTTTAGATAAAACGTTAATTTTTACAATGTTTCATTTTATTTAATTAATTAATTATTTATAAATATTATATAAGAGATTAAAATAAATTTAATTAATTAAAATAAAAAATTAAAAGATTAAAATAAATTTAATTAATTAAAGTAAAAAAATAAAACTAAACAAGCTCGCGAGGGATTAAAATTAAAATTAATTAATATTTTAAAATTAAAATTAAAATTAAAATTAAAATTAATTAATATAAGAGATTAAAATTAATTAATTAATTATAAATATTATATAAGATATTATATATTTATATAAGATATTATTATATAATATCTTATATAATATTTATAATTAAATAAATAAATAAATAAATAAAATGAAACACTTTAAAAATTAACTTTTTATCTAAAACTTAATATTTGTTTAAATTATTTTTAATTATAATTATTTGTAATTATCTAAAAGTTAATATTTATTTAAATTATTTTTAATTATTAAATCAAATATAAATTAAAGTTTATACATTTTGAAGAACTCAGTGTAATTGAATTCAATTCTAATATTACTGAATTTGTTCCAAACAGTGTAATTGAATTCAATTCTATTATTACTAGATTTGTTCCAAACAGTGTAAATTGAATTCAATTCCATTTTCATTAATGTAATTGAATTCAATTCGTCCATAAATTCAATTCACTGTGTTCCAAACACCCCGGAAAGAGTAGGCAGACGCATAGAGCCGGAGAAACTTGAAAGGTGAATTGAAATAAAAGGAAGGATAACTTTCTAATAAGTCATAAACAAAACGGTGTAGCTTTCACTGAAAGCGGGGTGTCTATTAATTCTTCTTTAATTTCTAAGGGCCTCTTTATTCTATTCAATTTTTATTTTAGTTTACTACTAAACTTAGTAAAAAAAAATTTTGCTTAATTAATTTTTCGTTTTCAGATATTCAATTTTATTTTTTATGTTATGTTATCATTAAAAATGAGTTTAATTTTTATTTCTTTTTAATTAAATTAATTTTATTAATTTTTAATATTAATTACTAATTAGAGTTATAATTTTTATAATTTATTTATTCAATGTTATGTTATATCTATTAAAAATTATGTCAAATTGAGATTTTTTATTAAAATACAATTAATAAATATTATTAATAAATATTTTAAAATTTTGGGATCTGTGCAAAATAAAATAAATAAATAATTTTAAATAAAATTAATTATTAATAGTATTTATATTAAAATAATTATAAAATTTAAAGAACTTTAAAATAAAAAATTTAAAGCAGCAGGTAGTTAATAAATACATTCTTTAATGAAAAATAATTTTTAGATAGAATAAATTTTTATTCTTGTTTTTTAATATATAATTAAATATACTATAACTTTTACTAGTTTGACTTTTTATTCATTTTAATTTTCATACTTCGAAACTATGTTATTATTTAATTATCACAAAACTTCTTTTGTTATATTTAGTTGCTTTTCTCTTAGCTTGACAATATTGACCTATTCAGCTTGGGTCATAGGCAACGATTCAAATTTAAATTCACCTGATTTTGAGATGATTTTAGCCTGACAACCTAAACCCTCTGCAACCCAAATAACATTGTTTTGTTATAATGACCAAAACCACGTCGCTTTGAAATGCATTTAAGAATAAAATGACATCATTTTTATTAGTCATATCAAAATAATGTCGTCTTGGTACGACTTAGGTATGTCCAGGTTTCTGAGTTGCATATAATAACTTGATCTACTCAATCCAAATTGAGTCGATTTATTATAGTTCTTAATTTTGTATTTATTTTTATCCATAATGATGCAAAAACAAAATTAAATATTAATACGGCAATGATTTGAAGTTATAAATAAACAAAAGATAATTAATATGATTGAAGAGATTATGTAATGGTTAAAAATATAATTAAAAAAGTGATAATTTTTAAAACGTGGTAAATTAACCTTTAAAATTAATTTTTGTCCATTTTAAATAAAATATGGTAAAGTTATTATTAATAAATATTATATAAAATTAATATAAAATTAATATTTAATTAAATAATAGTATCAATTAAATAAATTTTATTTTCTTAAAAATTTATATTATAAAGGTAATAAAAATTATAAACTTTAAATAAGTTTACAATATTAATGAAAATTATTAAAAATAATAATAAAATATTTAAATGTTCAATTCTTCCTAAAAATAACTTATTGTTAACCCTGTACGGTTGCATGAGTAGAAACATTTGATATGACAACATTTATGTGACCTATAATTGACACATCAAATAATTGATCAAAATTTTAAGAAACCAACCTCCCTCTTCGCTAACTCAATAAGATCCACCAATTTGATATGCCTTTCTTTTAATCTTTTGACAAAAATCTAAATAAATATGTAATCAGGAGAGACGAATTCATGTTAAAGAGGTTGATGTTGATAAGGTGTTTAATAATATTGTGGAAACTCAAAATTATGATATGGAAGCATCATTTCACCAACTTGGTTTGGAGCTTATCAAAATTTAGAGTTTCAAGGTACTATCTTTATTGAAACTTAATAGGATATATATACATAAAGAGTACAACATAAATTAGGAAACAAATCAATCTAACCCTATCTGAGGAAGATCCCTGATTTTTAGGGATCCTATATCTGATATTTATCTCCTATATTTGACTATCTGAGGAGGATCCCTTATTTTTAGGGATCCTATATCTGATATTTTCCTCCTATATTTGACTATCTAATACAGTATCTACAACACAGATTCTCACAGAGCTCACAGCCAATTTTGTCTTTGACATTTTAGGCAAGCTTCATTTTAAGGAAAAACTCTCATTTAGATTTTTTTTTTACGTTGGTAGATCATCAAGAGAACTATGATCACGAGCCCGTTGTTTATACTTTATGGTGAGATGACTGGCATTTTATTTAATAATAAATACAAGGCAAAGACTTGAAAACTTGCTTAGGGGAATATGGCTATATTTGATTGGACGTAAAGTTTTTAATAGAATGTAATGATTTATAACGAAATGAAACATGAATGAATATAATATTAGAAATTTGTTATTTGAGGAGATGGAATGGTTCACAATGTAATATAGTTAAATGTTGTTTGGATGAAGGTTTATAATATAATATAGCGTAAAGTTATTTGTCATTTTATATTTCATCCTAAACTTCCAAATCGAAAGTTTTTTATTTTACTGTTTAAGATGGAATCAGATGTAATATAAAACCCTTCTTTTTTATCTCATTTCATTCCATTCTATAATAAAACTTCCTTTCCATCGATGGAATAATATTCCATTCTATTATAAAACTTACGAATGAACATACCCTAAGGGTTTTAAAAGTAGGCTAATAATTTTACTTGTAATATTGTCATTAATGTTTAATGTAAATCAAGGGTGGTCATTCAATAGATAAGGGCTGATAGTTTTTGTTTTTAATTTTAATTTTCTATTTTTGTTTCTAAATTTAGTAAACAAAACTTGTTTGTTTAATTTTTTGTTTCTTCCGATTTTCAAAAATTATGAAAACTATAAAAAATAGTTTTTATTTTCTGCTTCTATTTTATATAATTGAATTTACTGATAATTAAATATATATTTTCTGATTATTTAATATATTAATGTTTAATAAGAATTATCAATATTTTAATTTAATATTATAGTTAATTAATTAGTTGTTAATAAGAATTAAGAGAAATTTAACTTTACTTAATAATTTTATTAAATTTTTGTAATTAACTTAAATAAATTAAATATGATAATTATTAATAAATATACTTAAATTTAAAATATCTTCAAAATATATAATTTTAAAAAAAAAATTGATTTAATAATTAAAAAATATTTAAAAATTAACAACAAATTATCTGCCATCACAATTGACAATTGTAGCATGAGTGATGCTATGATTGAGAAGTTGAGGAGTAAGATGTGAGTTGGGAGCTTGTTGGTTGGTGGCAGGTTATTTTCATATGCGTTGTTTTACACATATTTTGACCTTGATTGTAAAGGATAGGTTAGAGATGATAAAGGAAGCAATATATTGTATTTGGAAATACATCAAGAGTTTTATTTAAAAAGAAGATACCACTTAAGCCTAAAGGTAAATTTTATCACTTAAAGATTAGACTGACAATGCTATATGGGGCGGAGTATTGGTCCCTCAAATAAATGTGTAGTAATAAGTTTATGGTGAAGGAGATGAGGATGCTTTGTTAGATGTGTAACCTTATCAGAAGAGATAAGGTCAAGAATAATGGTAAGAGACAAATTAAAGGTGACTGATATTAATAAAAAATTGAGAGAGATGAGACTTAGCTGGTTCGAACATGTTACAAGAAGATAACCTGATGCTTTAGTGAGATGATGTGAAAAAGTATTTAAAAACTGTAAGAGAAAAAAGGAAAGCCTAAGAAGAACTATAAGTGATCAAAAATGATACGGATCTAATGGAACTTATCGAGAATATGACCTGTAATAAAAAACTTTGACGTACTAGGATACATATAAAGAATCTCTCTCAGAGAGGTCATTCTCTTTTTTTAGGTATTTTAGACTTTGTTCTTTAAAGGTTTTTTTTAATACATAGTGCTTACCTCTAAGTTAGTTAGCGTAGTTAGTTTCTTAGCTTAATTAATTTTTTAATGATATGTGCTCAATTGATTATGAATTTATTCTATAACACTTAGTGATTATCGCTATAAAAAAGCTTAAGATATTCGCTTTGACTCATATGTAATTTTAGGCATAATTTGGAAGCAAAGAATTTAAAGCGAGTCAAAAGCATGATATTTCAGCCATTTTTCATAGATTAATATTTACTTGTCTTCATGGAGTAAGAAGAAGAAAATTAGAGCAAGAAGAAAACAAATTCAGTCCAAAAGAAGACAATAAAGAAGCTACCAAATAAAACAACACAAAAGGATCAAAGCGACAATACATAAGGCAGCTAGAAGAGAAACAAAAATGGTAGCATTCTATAAAGAAAATGCTGCAACAGGTGGACAACCAAGGGAGCACAATGACAGTAAGCTGGAAAGAAAATGCTGCAACAGGTGGACATCCAAGAGATAAAACAACGCAACAGCATTGGGAGCAAGAAGCAAGCAAAATGTAGCACACGCTAGGGACGCCAAGACAAAATGTAGCACAAACGCTGGGAAGCAAGAAGCAAGACGTTGTCATTGGGTAGGAGCTAAACACGCATAGTGGCAAAAGAATAAAAACGTAGATAACAACGAGGGATTGATGTTTTAGAGGCGTGGATTTTTAAAGAAAACAGGAAAATAATAACAGTGAGGGTTTTAAACTGAAGCTAGGGGTGAGCATTATTCGAGCCGGCCCGATTACCCGGCCCGGCTCGAATTAATTTGGGTAAGGAAATTCTAAAGTTCGGGTAATTTGGGCCGGCCCGGGTGTTACCTGAATTATTTTTGGGCCGGGACGGGTAAGGGAAAAAAAATTCAGGCCGGCCCGATTACCCGAATTAGGTTTAAAAAAATTGTGAAATAGGGTAATTAGGGTAATTCGGGTAAATCGGGCC
>JANKOD010000005.1:11201521-11213783 GCA_026284645.1 Erythroxylum acuminatum | reverse complement strand
AAAATGTAACTGAAGAAGATAAAGTTACATGTAAATACACTTGCTTTCCAAGGCACTATATTTACATAACTCCAACATCCTAGGCCCATAAGTTCTAAATACTCTCCTATTTTAAACAGTTTACTTGTTTCTTTCCATACGCTCTTACCTAATTAAGGCTTCCACGAATAAAAGAGTCTAACTTCCATTCTAGCCATCTCACTAACTTCATTAAACTTCATAACAGGAAGAACCTCAGGAATTTCATCCTTCATTCTCATCTTAATGTAGATTCAAGCATAGCAAATTCTTTCAAACTTAGCAGTGGAAGAATCAAAAGTAAGAGGCTTACTAACTAAGCTAGCAAGGAAGTTCAGATCATCCTAAGTCTAGTATTCCAAAGGAACATTGTGAAATATGGTCCAAATGGGGAAGGAATCTATGCCATTTATATGCAATTGTTGTCCACCTATATGCCAAGGCCCAGACCCTATTACTAAGTTTATAATTTCTTCATCTATGAACTTGAAAATGAAAGGCTCTTCTTGTGTTAGGAGCACTTTCTCTAACCGCTTATTACCCCATCTATTGTGTACCCAAGCGTGAACCTGAGGAAATGAGGGTCTTTTACTTAAGAAGAAACCTACTAGGCTACAACATCAAACTTTAACACCTAAATGCAAGAGCTCTTCTTGAGGAGAAATCACTCCATTAACTAATGTGGTGTGAAATAGCATTGGTTTTTAGAGGGGAAGTTCTGCGGATACAAAATTCCTCCAAGACTTATGAGCTTCCTTTTAAGGAGTTGTAAGCTTTCCTCTGCCCTTATTCACATCCAAGGAGTCCCAAATAAAAGGGAACTCCATTTCTATGTCCCTATTGTTTTGTTGGACCTCTAGGATATTCAAGCATTCTCTAATGACTGAAACCATTGGTCCTACCTGAACAAGAAAGTTATTGGTGAAAGACCAGATACTTTTTAAAAGTAGAAATAACTAAATTGAAGGGAAATCTAAATAAAGGTCAAAAAATCTAAAGAGAGAGAATCTTTATCTTCTACCTTTTGTGCAACATCCGACGTTATTAAAGCATAATAGATAACATGACTTTATTTCCCAATCCTTTGGCCTAAAACAACTCCCATTACATAATTGCTAGCACACACATGATCTCAAATAGTAGATCCAAATTTGGTGGTTGAATGATTAGGTTTACTTGTCAATAATGCCTTAAATTTTTCAAAAGCTTACTTATAGTCCTTTCTAAATTTAAATGCAATGTATTTTGGAGCAACTTTGATAATGGTAACATAACCTTGGAAAATCTTTAATAAACCTACAATAAAGTCCTACAGGTCCAAGAAAAGATCAAACTTCCCTAACATTTATAGGTTAAGATAAGTTCACAATTAAACCCACTGTTGTTTTATCAACTTCTATGTCCCTTAATGAAATATCATGTCCCAAAATGATGCCTTAATCAACCATAAAATGACACTTTTCATAATTCAACAACAAATTCATTTCAATTCTTCTTTTGAGAACCTTAGATAAATCATTTAAACAATCATCAAATGGATCTCCATAAACAATAAAATCATCCATGAATACTTCAATTCCATTCTCAATACACTCAAAAAATATACTCATCATTCATCTTTGCAATGTACTTGGAGAATTACAAAGAACGAAGGGCATTCGCCTAAAGACATACATTCTAAAAGGACATGTAAAGTTAATCTTTTATTGATCTTCTTGATCAATTTCTATTTGATAGTAACTGAAAAAACCATCCAAAAAGAAAAACATAATTTACCTACAAGTCTTTTAAATGTTTGATCTATAAAAGTTAACAGGAAATGATCCTCTCTAGTGGCTAAGTTAAGCTTTCTAAAGTATATACACATTTTCCACCTAATATGTACCCTCATTGGTACTAACTCATCATTTTTGGTTTTGTATTATTTTCATAGCAGTTTTCTTAGGCACAGCATGCACTAGTCTCACCTATTCATTATTCGATGTTGGATAGGTTACATTAGCGTCCAAAAGTTTTAAAATCTCTTTCATTGATTCTTCTTTAGGGTTCCCGTATTGGCTTAGCATTCTCTTCTAAAAGACTCCTGTGCATGCAAATTGATGGGATAATTCCTAAGCTAAAATCCAACCAATTTTAGTTTTGTACTCTTTAAGTAATGCTACTAGTTTTTTCTCTTGCCTTGTAGTCAACCTTTTTTATATGATCGCATGTCATAAATCTTCTTCACCCAAATAGACATACTTTAAGTGATCAGGTAAGGCCTTCAATTCTATCTTCCGAGCCTTCAAAATAGAAGGTAACATTTTCTTGTGAGTTATAGTAAATTCAGCATTTAAAGTTTTCAACTCTATTAGCATCATTGACAATGATTTTACAACTTCACAAGTTTCATTAACTTGCTCGTTTACTTCTGGTTTAATATTAAACTCTAACTCATCATCAACACTTTTTTCTTTAAAAATATCATACATAAATGAATCTACAATATCCATATAGTAAATGGATTGAAAATCATTAGGGTACTTCATTGCTTCAAAAATTTTGAACATCACTATCTCTCCATCAAACTCAAGAAAAAAAGTACCCTTATCCACATAAAATTTTTTCTTGTCCATCTTTATAAACAACCTTCATAATAAAATTGAAGTTGAATGCTCAACACTATCCCCATCCATTTTTAAAATTTTAAATTCCACTGGAAATATCAAACTTTTGACTTGTACTGAAATGTCCTCCATAACACGAACAAGATGCACATAAGAATGATCAGCTATCTAAATAATCATATTGGTTTCTTACAAAGAATTCAAATTTCAAGCTTTGTAAATTGATTATGGCATGACATTAATAGATGTACCTAAGTCTAGCATAGCACGCTCAATTTTCTTATCATTAATAACACATGGAAGTGTAAACATACCTAGATCTGTGCATTTTTCTAGTAATTTTCTATTTATCACAACTGATACATTCTTACCTAAAATTATTCTCTCCTTATCCTTCAACTTCCTTTTATTTATGCATAGTTCTTTTAAAAACTTTGCATTTTTGAAAATTTCTTGATGGCTTCTAGAAGTGGTAGATTGATTTTGACCTTTTTGAAGATTTCAAAGATCTCTCTATCATGTTTCTCTTTTTTTGATTTAGCCAACCTGTTAAGGAAAGTAGGTACACATGCATTAGTTGGTGAAGATAAATCATCTTTTACCTTTATTGGTTCTTGAGTTAGAGCTCATCTTTCTTTTCTCCTTCCTCATGCCTTTCTACCTCTATTAGTAAGGAAGATCCGAATTAAATCCCCTTAACACTTGTCAATGTCATTGCACTCATATTCCCCTTAAGATTCACCACTATTTGGGAAGGTAATTTTTCTGATGCTTGCACTTCCAATTTACTAATTGAGCAATCCGCTTTCCTAAGTTCTGAAGGCTTCCATTTGTTTCATGTTGAAATTTTTTAGTATTAATAGCAAGTGCCTTAACAATTTCATCTAAAGACATGCCTAAATTTCAAGATTGAGATTGAGCATATGTAGGGCATTGTCTATTTAAATAGTGAGGCTGATATTTTTATTTCCCTCCTTCATTTCCATAACTAAAGTTTGGTTGATCCCTCAATCTTAGATTATAATGATTTGAATAAAGGTCATATTTTTATTAAGGTTGACTAGGAATCCCTCTATTACGTGAGTTTCCTGAAAGGAGTCTTGTTTTAATGTAGGCCTCATATCTGTATGATGTTCAAAGAAATAGCATATTCTACACACTCATGTCGATCACTATTGACCTACAATCATTTGACAAACTAGAGTAATTAAATCTAAAATTTTATCCTCAAGGTTCATGTTACTTACCTCATTCACGCATATAATAGCTCCTTCCATCCTTATCCCAAACTGTTGGGAATTTAAGATCATACTTGATATCTTTTATCTAGATACTTCTAGTGTTTTGTTTACCAAATCTCTTCCACTAGCTAAATCTACCATACTTCTATCTATTGGTAATAGTTCTTCATAAAAGTATTGAATCAAAATTTGATCAAGGCAGCTAGCACATAACACCTTAAAGCTATCATAATATTCACACAATGTTTCTTTGGGGAATTGTCTTATTCCACATATCTCCTTTCGGATATTGGCTTCTCGTGATGTAGGAAAGAACTTCTCTAGGAACAACCTTTTGATCTCATTCTATGCTGTCATTGAGCCAGAGAGAAGATAATATAGCGAATCATTATATTATATTTCATTGAGAATGGAAAGTTATTAAGATTATTTTGTTCTTCTGTCATGCCTTATATCTTCATTTAAGAGCAAACAATATGAAATCCTTTCAAGCGTATGGATCTTCACTTGTAAGACCATAAAAATTGAAGTAATAGAATTAAACTAGGTTTCAATTCGAAATATACCTTAACATATGGAAATCATATGTATAAGGGTTATTGATTCAGATTTGGTTTTGCTAACTCCTTGATCTTTCTAATGTTAGGATTTGCCATCTTTTCTTTTGCTAACTCCCTCATATTTCTAATGTTAGGATTTGCCATCTTTTCTTCAACTTCTTGGTAATTAGAACCTTTACCAATTGTTATATCTATCTCATCTTTCACTTCTAGAGATGAATGACCGCTTCTTGCTTAGTCTCTTGGCTTAAACGATGCACTATCTTTTCAATTTTTGGGTTACATTCCAATTTACTTGTCTAAAAAGAATGAGTCATAAAAGACAAGAGATTAGCAGTCAACTGTAAAGTAATTTACAGAAACTAAGAAATTAAATTATTTCTTTTGCAATAGCACCAAAATTTTGATCAGTTTGTCGAAGCCCTAAAAAATAATTTTCTTTCCTTAAACTTTGGTAGTAATCGTGGAACTAAGTTAAATCCTAAGAGAACTAAAAAGTAGTTTCTTAATTTTAATTAACAAAATAAAGTGGGGGTTTATGATTAATTAATAAATTTAATAAAATTAACAAGGAATCAAAATAAACTAACTGAATGTAAAAGTGGTAAATTCAAGGGTACTTAACTTCGATTCAAGGAAAAGATCTCATCTAATTGTAACATTAATCATTGGTATAAAAAGAATAATTTTCACAATTGAAGCAGCTAGTCCAAAACATATTAGGATAGCTATAATAAGTCTAAAATTTTCCTAAATTAATTAATTCAAACCTAACATTCAAACCAAAATTTATCATCAATTGATTGGGTATGACAACATTATATATCAATTAAATGATAGAAATAAGCTTAGTGAAAAAGACTGGACCCTAGATTAAAAAGATTTAGATAGTTACAACTATTCAACTTAGTTTTCTTGTTTCTTATAAGTTAAATATGCTAATTGATAAATAACCTATTTGCTACTTATACCAACCTTATATAACAATAATAGATCACTGAATTTATGGATTGATATAGAACAATCATCATTAAATTAATTTGTTAAATCAATCAATATTAATTATTCATGAAATATAAGAACATAAAAAAAGCTTAAATATAAGTTTAGAATAAAATCTCATAAGGTTACAATTAGAGTTTTGAATCCCCTTGAATCAAAATGGTTGGATTTAGACATATTTGAATTTAGTTCCAACACTAAAAATATAGAAGAAAAGATGAAAAATTGAGAGAAAACTAAAAGAAATGAAAAGACAATGTTAAGGAAGGTGGTAGACATGTTTTTGTCTTCTTTTCCTACCTAAAACCCAGTCTCCTCCTATCTTACAAAGATTCTTATCTAAACAAATCTAAATCCCTACATAATACGAATGAAAATAAGTTTCCTAATTGAATTCCAACTCTCAAAGTGAATGTGGCATTAGGCGTGATCTCACCTTATCCACTACAATAATTTGTCCACTTTTCCCAAAATTTGTGATTTTGACTAATGATACTCTAATTTAATGCAATCTTCACTTGTCATCTCCTAAAACAAAATAAAATTAATTTTCCTAATTAATCACCAAAATAAAGCCATAACAAAAGATATAATTTTAATTAACATAACTAAATAACAGCTTATCAGCATGATGCTTTATGGACAATTCAACATATTTTGTAGCTAAGAAGCCTAGTTAGAAGATGGTTCAAAATCAAACTAGGGGATGGGGTCCAAAATAATAAGGTTCTAGATAGATCTTTGGTGTTCCTTCAATCTTGTGTTTGGCAATGACTCCTCTTATCGTAGTACTATTATTCCTCCCAAGGGAAGAATTCTTATCCCTTTACAAAGCTATGAAGTCATAGCTTTTGGACTTCTAAATACCTCTAACTTGAGTGATAGCATTTTATAGGTGAACCATTATTTTGGTTCCTTCTCTAATAAGTCTTGAAGAGATACTCTGATAACCTAATTTTGTTTCTTTAAGCCATTCCTAAATTCTCTTTCATTCTATGTTTACCATTTATAGAAAACTCTTGACTAGCGATAGAGTCTCATGTCTCCCAAGTAATAATAGTTGTCCTTTGTGGTCAACTTCCACTGAATCACTGGATCACATATTATTTCAATCGTATAATCAAATTAGTTAAGGCGGGGATTACTCAGACTATACATTCCTCTACTTCTCGTAAGAGTACCTTGGATTTTGCCATACATAAGAAAGAGAGTTCAATCATAATTGTTTGTAGTTTAAGCTTTTCTTTGGAATATTAGTTTATAAAATTTAAAAGAAAATGAACTTATTGGTATATCAGGGTAAAAATAGACTAAAAGAATATCTTCTCAACAAGCTTCATAAACAGACGAGGGAGCATAATTTAATACTAAACCAACAGAAACCTAAGGTTCTAATTAGTGAGAGTAATGTCGGGCCATCTAGTGTCAATAGGATTCTACGCTTGTAGGCTATGTGTTTTTAGGATTTAGCATTTCGCTTCTTCCCTTGTGTTCCTTATACCCGTTGACATTTCTTTTATTAATCAATCTATTTAATTTCTCAAAAGAAGAAAAATAATGGTGTTATAATATTACAATTATAATTAAGTACATAAGGTATATAATTGTTTAGAATTTGAATAGGATTTAGACTACTAATAGCCATGTAGTGTTTTTAGAAAAAGGAAGAACAAGAACTTTATATATGCAATCATATGTGTATAAAATCAAATGACTAAAAGAGTAGATCTATTAGTTCTAATTGTGAGAAGTGTTCGTATTCCTTATAGTAATGGTCTAAACATTATTTAGTTAATCGGTATTCAATTCCTAGTTTTATGGTAACTCTTGGTGTGCTTGATGGAGCATAATCATATAAGCTTTCTTGCAGATTTTTGGAGTCCCTTAAGCTTCTTTTCTCCTCTGAAACCATCGTATTGGGAATTGAGAGCTTAGACGAATTCTAAAAATGCTGCTCTTTAAGCACAAATAGCAATGGCAGGAGGTATTTCGTTTTCTTTTGCATTTATTTTATATGTTATTATAATGTATATTATTGTTGAATATATGTTAGAATTTGCTTACATTTGGTATCAGAGCATGTTAACTCTGCTTTGTTTGAGTTGTTGGAGAATTTCCAAATTCTGGAAAAATTTTCAAATTAAAAAACTTTCGATGTAGAGTCGCTTTTGGATTTTTTCTTTCGATTAACAATAGAAATCTTCTATTAAGACTTTCAGAAGTGTTTCTACATTTTTAAAAAATAAGTTTTATGATGTTTTTTTTTGTCTAGTTTTGTTGAGAATTCGACGGATCCCGAACTGGATCAAAATGACCCAGTTAGAGGTTGAAGAAAACCCATACGTTTAAACGACGTTGTTTTGATTGTTACTAAATACATATGTTGTGTGTAATTTTATGATTATGGTTGTTTTATGATGTTGTGCGTTTTGATAAGAAAATTAGATGATCTGTTATGTTGTTGTCGTTTTTTCTGTTGCTTTTGTTATAAACAGATGTTGCATTGTTTTTGTGTGTTATTATTAAACATGATTTTGTGTGTTTAGATACTAAATGTTGTCGCTTTTGGTATTGTTTTACTAAATCACAGATGTTGTTATGCGTTGTTTAAAAAACATTTCTTATCAAGAGGGTATGGGTTCGAGCTTCGATCATCTGAACTGACAGCTTATGTCTGTATATATTATGCGTTGATATTATATTTCTATAAGTATTCAACATGAAGCATATTTTATGCATATATTTATATATTTTTAAATAAATGTTTTAGTGATTAATTATTAGGGCTTAACCACACCAACCCTAATAATACAAAATTATATATTTTGTAATTAATCACATAAAGTGTAGAGACTTTTAATTGTAATTAATTATTTAGTATAATAAATTTTATCTCATAGAAATTTTTATTATATTTGAATAATTAATTAGTATGAAATATCATATTAATTTTCTAATTTACCAACGTGTATTAGAAATTGGTATATAGTTTGATAGTTTTATCATAAGGTTTAGCATAAATATGTTTGAACTAAAAATTTAGCCCACAGGCAATTTTTATGTCATTTAAATTATGTCTTTTATATATGTTTTACATTGGTAATACATATATATAGTTTAATGGCCTCAATTTATTGATAAGTAGCATGTATGTTTAATTTATGCAGTTATTCAAGCTATTAGTTTCTTTGATACAAGTTGTGAAATTCCCAAATTAAGGGATGAAAACTATAAGATTTGGAAGGAGAGAATTCTTCTTCATTTGGGGTGGATGGATATTGATTATACTATTTGGAAGGATAAGCCACCTAATGTAACAAATGCCAGCACTACAGCTGAAATTGTGTTTTATGAATGTTGGGTGTGATCTAATCGTCTAAGTGTGATGTTCATTAAAACTTAAATTTCTGCTAGCATTCGAGGTTCTGTAGAACAACATAACAATGTTCGTGCTCTACTGAAGGCTATTGATGAGCAGTTCGAAACTTTAAACAAAACAATTGCAAGCACCCTAATTATGAAGTTTTCATCTACAAGACTCACCAATGTTTGAGGTGTGCGTAAGCACATCATTACGATAAGGGACATTGCGGGTTAATTAAAGAAAGTATAAGTTGAGATGTCTGATTCTTTCCTTGTTTGTTACACTTTGAACATCCTTCCACCACTATACGAACCACACATAAGGATAAGTGGTCAATAAATTAATTAATGACCATGTGTGTCCAAGAGGAAGGGAGATTGTCGATGGAATAAGGAGATAGTTTACAGAGCGCATATTTGGTTGTTCAACGAAAGGTAAAAATTAAGCCAACTCAAAGGAAAAGGTTAAATACCTATCCAAGTTGATATTAAGAAGGAATCCAAGCGCTTCTTTACAAGAAAAAGGGACACATGAAGAAGGATTATGTCAAACGTAAGGAATGGTTTAAAAAGAAAGATAATCTAATCTCACTAGTTTGTTTTGAATCTAATATGGCTAAAGTTTGTCTTGACACATGGTGGATTGATTCTGGTTGCACAATCCATATTGCAAATGTGTTGAAAGGTTTGCAAAACCCAAGGAAGCTAATAGGAAGTGAGCAGTATATCTTATCCGGACAAGATACGTTCAGATGTGGAGGCTGTTAGGGATTGCAATTTAATTTTATGTCCTGGTTTTATTTGAAAACTAGAAAAGAAATTTTATATTCCTAATTTCTCTAAGAAATTGATTTCAGTTTCAAGACTTGTACCATTTGGATATTCCTTTCATTTTTCAGACAAATCTTTAAAGTTACATTATAAATTTGAAATTGTTGGGAATGGTACATTATTTGATGGTCTTTTCTGTTTAAATTTACAATATAATACCTATTACAATGCAACATATGTTCATGCTGGAACAAAAATTTGTGTCATGAATGAAAATTCCTCTTTGTTGTGGCATCAGAGATTTTGACATATCTCCATATAAAGGATTAAAAGATTGGTGACTGACGGAGTACTTTGTACTTTGGATTTTGTTGATTTTGATACTTGTGTGGACTATATAAAAGGAAAGCAGACTAATAAATTAAAGAAAGGTGCCAAGAGAAGTTCAAAAATATTAGAAATCATACATTCAGATATTTGTAGTTCATATATAGACTCGTATGGTCAAAAATACTTCATCTCATTTATAGATGGTTATTCATAATGTATGTATCTCTACTGGCTTCATAATAAAAATGAAGCACTAGATGCTTTCAAAATATTCAAAGCTAAAGTAGAGAAACAATATGATAAGCAAATTAAGATCGTGAGATCTGATAGAGGTAAAGGAATATTATGGTAGATATACTATTGGTGAACAAGCACTTGGTCCATTTGCGAGGTATTTTTAAGAAAATATGACAGTAGCCTAATAAACTATGCTTAGATCTCCATACCAGAATTGTGGCAGAAAGAAGAAATCGAACATTATTGGACATGGTATGGAGCATGTTGAGTAGCTCCAAACTTCCCAAGTCCTTGTAAATTGAAGCTCTTGAGATGCCTATGTATATATTAAATCAAGTACCAACCAAGGTTGTTCCAAAGATGTCATTTGAGTTATTTAAAGGTTAGAAACTGAGTTTACAATGTATACGCGTTTGGGGATGTCCGTATGAAATAAGAATTTATAATCCATAAGAGAAGAAATTAAACACAAGGACCATAAGTGGGTATTTCATTGGATATGCCGAAAGGTCTAAGAGATATAAGTTTTATTGTCCATCATATCACAGTAGAATTATCGAATCAAGAAATGCAAAATTTCTTGAAAATGACTTGATTAGTGGGAGAGATAAATTTCAAGGTATAGTTTCTGATAATGATCATATGGATACTCAGCCTTCCACCTCAAAAAATAAGGTGATTTTCATTCACAACGATCCTCAAGTTTAAATAGACATCGTACAGCCAACTGTTGAAATTTAACAACATATTGTAAACATAAATGACAATTAAGAAATTCCACAAATTGCTGATAATCTAGTAGATCTAGTTATTTAGGAATTACTTATCAATGTTCAGCAACCAATTGAATAATAGACTCTACAGGAGGATGGTGAAGCAACATTAAGGAGATCTACTAGAATAAGAAAATCAGCTATTACTAGCGATTATGTTATATATCTACAAGAATCTGACTACAATATAGGACCGAGAATGATCCTAAAACATTTCACAAGCCATGAGTTGCAATGAATCAAATTTATGGTACAATGCCATATAGGAAGAAATGACTTCTATGAAGAATAATGATGTTTGGGACCTTGTTGAGTTGCCTAAAAGGGCAAAACCCATAGGCTGCAAATGAGTATTTAAGACAAAGAAAGACTCATTAAGCAACAATGAGAGATACAAGGCAAAACTCGTTGCTAAAGGATTTACTCAAAAGGAAGGAATCAATTAAACAAATACATTTTCTCTTGTTTCTAAAAAGGATTCACTTCGTATAATTTTGGCATTGGTTGCTCACTTTGACTTGGAATTGCATCAAATGGATGTGAAAATGACTTTCTTAAATGGATTTGGTTTGCAAGCTTAAAAGATCCATATATAGATTGAAGCAAGCATGCTGCTAGTGGTATATGAAATTCCATAATATTATCTCATCATTTGGCTTTGAAGAAAATATCATGGATCAATGTATATACCAGAAGGTTAGTGGGAGTAAAATTTGTTTTCTTGTACTATAGGTGGATCATATATTACTTGCAACCAATGATAGGGGTTGGTTACATGATGTGAAACAATTTCTCTCTAAAAATTTTGAAATGAAAGATATGGTTGATGCGTTTTATGTCATTGGATTAAGATTCATCTAGATAGATTCCGTGAAATTTTGGGTTTGTCTCAAGAAACCTATATTAACCAAGTTTTAAAGAGATTTCGGATAAAAGATTGTTCACTTAGTGTAGCTCTCATTGTGAAAGGGGATAGGTTCAATGTAGACCAATGCCCTAAAAATGATTTTGCAATGAAACAAATGAAAATTATTTCATATGTTTCTGCAATCAGAAGCCTGATGTATGGTCAGATTTGTACAAAACTCGACATTACATTTGTTGTTGGAATATTAGGCAAATATCAGAGTAACCCAAGATTAGATCATTAAGAGCTACGATGAAAGTATTAAGGTACCTTCAAGGGACCAACGATTACATGCTTACGTATAGATGAATTGACAAATTGGAGGTGATAGGGAACTTAGATTCAGATTTTGTTGGGTATGTTGATTCATGGAAATCAACATCAAGTTATATCTTCATGTATGCTAATGGAGCCATATCTTGGAGGAGTGTCATGCAATCTTTGACTGCTACTT
>JANKOD010000005.1:11157246-11170417 GCA_026284645.1 Erythroxylum acuminatum | reverse complement strand
TTAATTGACAGCCAAACAGTCAACTGGCTTTTAAAAAAAGCTCTTCTCAGAAAAGCTCTACTGGCAAAAGCTCTACTAATAAAAGCTCTACTAACAAAAGCTCAACCAAACGAAACGTCAAATAAGAACCAAAAGAAGCACTAACAGTTACCTAAAGAAAACAAGGAACGACAATTTTCCAAAGGAGTGGAAAAAACACATATACAACAATGTTTCAGTAAAAGGGGGTAAAAAGCATTCCTAATAGATGATCACGTCTTCCTCATTTACCCAATTAAGGTTGGGCATTGAGAGAGGCTCCAAGGCCATCGTCCCCTCCACACTGCAATGTTCAATTAGCAATTTGGATCTTTCTTTAGTGATAATCAACTTCTACTAGGGTTGTAGGTGCATTGCAACGTTAATCTGCGTACTGGACATAGACAGGCAACGATAAGTTCGATTTTGCTTTCCAGAGTTCTTAAGTTTCTCCTTACCCTGTCTATTCTCCGTTTGTTGTCTTGATTTCGTTCTTTGTTGTCTATTGTTGTCTTAAGTTTCTCCGTGCCTTGTCTATTCTCCTTTTGTTCCAAAGTTGTTAAGTTTCTCGTTATTTCGTTTCTCTCTGTCTGAAGTCAAAACAGTAGGGAGTTTGCATCTTTTATGGTGTAATAGATCGGGGTTTTGTTCACAGAGCCTGGGGTAAGTGGGCTTCCATTAATATTGGTTCTTCAAGCCAGAGCTCTCTTTGTCTTTATATCTTTCTCTCAATCAGACAAGTTCTGTAAATTTTCATTATCTATAGTGAACTTTAGTTTTTTGGTATTTTCATATAGTGAACCCTCTATCTTGTAATTAAGCATTGGTAGTGGTTCTTTTGAGTTTCTATTGTTTATTATCTCTTTGTTTCAGCGTTAATGTTGGATTCAAGTTTCCATTCTATCGAATGATGGTCTATTGGAGTAGTTCAATTATCCTTTCATGCTTGTTACTGGGATGCTAATGATTCATTTGTCCATGCTGTTAGATATTACTGGTTAAGGATGCTTGATGATATTTTGGGGCTCAATCTTTAATGTATTTCTTTGTTTCTAACTTTGTAGATTAATTTACCCTTATCATACTTATTTGTCACATTTTGGCTATTATGACTGATTTCTCAAAACCACTTTAGATATTTGAACTAGTGAGCTTAAAAACTCAGCATTGTATTACTATAGGATATTTATGATTATAGTTATTACCTTTGAACTGACTACGATATTGTAAAGCATGTGTTTGCTTAAAATAATGAAAAATATTAGTAAATGTTAATGTGGTCATTTGGATCAATAGAGTTATAGTTGGGCCTTCAATTCATACTTATTTTTAAGATCTGTACTTGATTTTTAGTGTCTATTGTTACTTGTCATGTTTAATGAAGTGCTCGTCTTTGTTATTACAAGCTCTTTGTGTTATGCTATTGTACACACGTTAATTTATTTGTATGATAGTGAAACTGATTTTATTTGTTTTTAAAGTTTTCATGAAATTTTCAATCATTCTACCTTTATGTGGATATCTTAGCCCCTAAAACCTTCATAATAGTAAATGTATTATGGTTGTAGCTGAATGTTAGAGCCAACATTTAAACACTTAAAAAAGATTAGAGTTGTTAATTTCTTGTACATACTTTATGAGCATTCAACTCTAAACCTATTGGTTTTACTGATCGCTCTTTAACTCATTATTTCCAAAATCCAGTTGGTGATCGTAGATCTTGTTGACATCTATTTAGTTTTCACCTGTCATTGCAGAATTTTCTATTTCGTGTGATTTGAACTTTTTTTATAGGTAATAATGCTAGTAAATTTCAAATGAGATCTTGTTGACATATCTCCATCAGGTATGAACTATTTTGTAGGCAATGTTAGAATGTGCGTTTTTTTTAAATCTTGATTGGTGTTCCATATTATGTTATTTCATCTTAAAGGCCTAAGCATACAAAATATTTGAACTGTTTTTGTAGGCAATGTTGGGGTAGATCATGCTGTTTTTGAGCAGTGTGCTTCTATAGAAAATGTGGGTAATGAGAAAGATATTGGAACAGAAGAAAGCAAATCCAGTAGCGCTGCTTCTCTCATCTGTCATGATGCTAAGGCACCTTTTGTTCCCTTCATTTGCTAATTGTTTAGAAAATGAAGTGAAGCGGGTGATTTTTTTTGGCCAATATCGAATAAAGGATTTGTAGAATTTGGTTTTGTATTTCTTAACAATAAAAGCACACATGTAATTTCCTTTTGTATTTTGAATATATTAAATGTTGAATTTTATAAGTTATATAAATGCATTTTTTTGGTCGTTTATATTTGATAGTACATACACAATTAAGGCGTATATTAATTTCTATATATTGCTTTTAATGTATATATGAATGTTGCTTATATAATGACAAGAGTTTGCTTTTACGTTAAATAATATTGGTAATGAAAGAATAAATTGTTGCTTAAAAAAATTCACTTTTTTTGCGTTATCTATTTAACATTGTTGCCTAAAAAGAATTAAAATGTTTCAATATATATTTAACATTGTTATTATAGTTGGAAACTAATGTGTCGCCTTAGTCAAAACTTAAAGCAACATTTTTTATTTTATTACCTAATCAAAAAATGTTCTTGCCTTATATTTATTGCAGCGTCACTTCTTATAACGATATGAATTATGTTACCTTAATAAAAAGGCAATAATAATTGTACTATAGCTACACTTTTGTTTGTTGCCTAAAGTAATTTTTGTCGTAGTGGCAGGAATAAACATCTGGACTTTGAGATGTTATTCATCTGAAATGTTTCTGTTTAACTTCAATAATGATTATTCACAACTTTAGTTATGGAAACTTCCTCACTGGTTACTACTTCAATGCTTATGGCAACCTTTCCAAATAGTTAGTGCCTCAAAGAACTGCCTAGTAAAGGATTACTGTGTCTATAGGAGTGAGGAAATTACAAATAGAGATGTATTTTTTAGTAACACTATGTTCTCTCCAACGAAGACACGCATTTTGTGACTCTGAAGTGATAGAGAAAAAACATGCAAATTTTTCTCCACCTTAGTGTTGAAAGTCTTACTCTTGCTTTTGGAGAAGCATATGAGACTACCATCTCAAAATTATGAGGAAACTCATAGCCTTCAAGGGTAGAAAGCAAACATAAGTTATGGGTCTAGTGTTGGGAAACGAACCATGATCGAATTATGGGCATAACGGAAAAATATAATTTTACAGCTTCTGATTGGATCCCGATAATTGAATAACTTGAAAAACTAAACTTGAATTATAAAATAAAAAATTGTACTTGATTTGATATTCCTATTACACGTCTAGCCTCTAACAGTATTCACTTAACTCTTTAAGAGGAATTAACAGGAGTGTTAGCTCCTTATGTTTATTCCTATTTATAAAAAAGAGTAACAAGGTTTTTAATTTATGGTGAAATTAAATACATCAATTATAATTACAATCCAAGTCTAATTATAATTAATTTAATTTTAATAAAATCAAATATCTCATATTTAATCCTTAAAGTTGCTCAAACTTTATAATTAAGTCCAACTTAGTTGAAATTGAATTCTCTCTTTTGAATTACTCTTATGTGTAACTCAATAAATTCTTAATATATTGACAATGATTATAAACTATAATTCTAATTTATAATTAGAATTAGGTAAATTAAAACTCCTTTTAATTTTCTTTAATTATCCAATTAAATAATTTATAATCATAGATTAAGATTGACATCTAGCAATATGTCATAACCTCCCAAAAATCAGGAATGTTAAAGTGGTTTGACTTAACATGTTTATGCATAGTTATGATATATAATTTAATCATTTCGTCATTCAATATTCCAATTGGATAGAGTATAGATATAATGTGTACTCTTTTGTATCTAATCAAGTTCGTTCTTGCTAATTAGTAATTGATATTTGAAAACATCTTTTCAAATGTCAATTCACTCTAGCTAGAAAATTCTGTAAATCATTATTAATCGAGAATAGTAAAATATTCTCTCTAATTACTTTGAGTGACAAATACTTTATTGACTTACTCAACTATCTCCATATGGTTCATACTGCATCCAAGTACTATCAACTGAATTATCCTAGGATAGTTCATAAGTAACATCAAAACATAGTATTTCTCATATGAGATACCTTGGTAATATCAGGTCTAATGACCAATTATACAATCATCATTATGAGAAAATCCACAAACATATAAGTAACATTTCATTTGGGATCCTTAGAATCAAGTCAGTTCAATGAACTTATTTTCTAATAAGTACTCACACATTAGTTTAAGTATCTTCATAATTTAATTTATGAAATCAATTATTATCTTTATAAGAAAGAAACATAATATGTGCTAGTTTTATTATTTCATCAATATTTTGTCTTGATAAAACTACAATTAGGAACATAAGTGAATAAAAGAAAGGATTTTTCAGAGCAACCCCCCTAGGTTTTGATCCACGCCTTGCAACCTTATTAGACAATATCTGGTTCGATAGGACCCAGGAGTCAACTTTCCCGTATGAGCATATAAATGTAAATTGAATCTCATAATTATGATCTTATCATAATTTTAATTACATAGTAATTACTCTAGGGATTTTACCTTTAGTATTACAACATCAAATGTAATTAACATAATACATAAAGATAAATAATGCATTTATTAATTAAATAATAACGTCATACATTAAAATTGTAACCAACTAATTGACTGCAAGGGCATAAACTAACGATCTCCCACTTGTACTAAAGTCAATCACCTATGTGTCTAATATCATATCCATCCATATGTCGATCTTGTTTCTTCTAAGATAATGACTTAGTGAGAGGATCTGCATGATTATTTTCAATGGAAACTTGCTATAATGTTACGTCTTTTTGCTCCACTATGATCTGCAAAATTCTCTTTAATGGAAACTCGTTCCAATGTTATGCCTTTAAGCTCCACTATCTCCCCGATTAAGTGAAACTTTCTGAGTACATGTTTGAAACATTGATGAGACCTTGGTTCCTTAGCCTATGCAATGGTGTCATTGTTGTCACAATACAATACTGCAGACTCAACAAAGTTAGGAACCACTCCAAGTTTAGTAATGAACTTCTTAATCTAAACCGCTTTCTCTGCTGCCTCTGATACTGAAATGTACTCTGCCTTGGTTGATAAATCTGCAATGGTTGGCTATTTGGAATTCTTCCAACTTATCAAACTATCATTCAAAGTGAAAATGTACCACAATCGTGATCTACTATCATCTAGATCTGATTGAAAACTAACATCTAAATACCCATAAACTCTCAGTTAAGCTCTTTCATAGACTAGAAAAATATCTTGAGTCATTTTTAAGTACGTAAAGATATTTTTCACAATCGTCCAGTAACACACCTGGATTGACTTGAAACTTGCTCGTTATGCTCAAAGCATAAAAGACATTTGGTCTAATACATAACATCATATACATGATTAATTTAATTATCGAAGCATATGGAATACAATCTATTTTATATCTCTCTTCTTATCTCTTAGGACATACTCTTGTGAGAGAGAAATCTCATGCAACATGGGTAAGAATTCTCTATTGGAATTCTCCAAGTTCAACTTCTTTAGCACTTTGGATTGAGATAACCAAAGCAACCTTTTTGATCTATCTCTATAAATATTTATTTCTAGAATATAGGTTGTTTCCCTCATATCCTTCATGGAGAAGTGTTTACACAACCAAAAAGGTTGGTATGTCATGTCCAATTAGAATGTGTCATCTACATATAAAACTAACATTTCTTCAAAATGGTACGCATTCTTAATTGTTACACATTCTCGTCTTCCAATTCGATGGCTTTACATTGGTTGCATTCCCACCTTCATTTTCCACACCACCACCAGTCCCTACATCCCCTCCAAGCCCCATGCTTATCGTGCCACACTCTCTCTATTTTTAGATTGCTCATCGTGCAAAAATGGTACAGATATCTCCATTTGGACACCCTCCTCTATATAAAACTTCTTGCAATGCCTCCCTTTATAAGACCTCTGCATGTCACCTACAAGTACCCCTATGGGCGGGATATTCCTCTTGAGTCTCCTCAGGATTCCCTTTCTTCTCCTAAAGTTCCTTTATGATGTGTGCAAAGTTGTAGTTGGTCACATAGGGGCATACCCTGCCCGGAACTTAGAACACAGCTTGGTCTTGAAGAACATGACTTCTTGGAAGTCAATTCCTGATAACTACCCCTTGTTTTCTTGCATAGTGGCTCACTGTCAGAACAACTTTGTGAAGACCAGTTGCTGAATTATCAGTAGCGCCATTAGCGTTGTTTCATATACGACAATCATCCTTTGTTGCCCATATGGCTTTTAATCAAAAGCATTTGGATTCCAGTTCTCAGGTCGGTTCAGGGAATCACATGGACTACATTTCCGCTGGAGTAGTCTCTAACATAATCCATTTAAAAATAAGAAACCCACTTATGAGAATATAATCAACCTTGGATATCTGAAGGAAAAAAAGAAACCCAAGTGCTCAACTTGCCTGAATTGGATTTGGAGATATGGAGATATGAAATGGATGGAATTTAAGGACTCAACCAATAAAAACATGAAGACTTTAGTTGATGCAATGCTTTAAGTAAAGAAAATCAAAAGCAATAGAAACCGAAACTCTGCAAGAGATAGGAAGCCAGTAATTTAGAAGGGTAAATTTTGAAACCAACATAATAGAATTACAACAATAGATACAAGAGGAAAGGAACTTAATAATTGGAGTAAGCACTATTAGGATATATGTTATATATGAAAATAATTAGTTTTAACATTCTTTATTAATTGGATGATGATAGCTAACTAATAATCCTTGTTAGGTTTGTATTCAAAAAGTCATTTTGGATAATGTTCTAGATGTTATATAATACTATCGTGAATAGATGTGTATTTTGACAAGTTGTGTAGTGGATTACATTGACGTGTGGCTAAAGGGCATCGTTAGGATTTTCTTGTGAATTAATTGATTTCTGTAAAAAAACTGAGGTGTGCAATTTTTGGGTGTGTGAGACCTACGGCTGATGGCTTTGGTGTGTATTGTGAGTGCTTTGAGTGGAATGTGTGTGTATTGAAGTAAAATGTGCGCAATCCACATTATGTGTGGGAGTGAAGACCTCTTGGTGATGTTGGGAACATGGGTTTTGCCGTGTCCTTGGTAAATTAGAAAACTTGCATTGAGAGGTCTGTGGGCGTGTAATAGTAAAGATCTTGACAATGTTATTTTCGAATGTGGCAGCTGGTTTAATGATGAACTGATTTTAGGTGTAAGATATCTTGGTGTGTTGATTGATGGGTTGTTATTGTGGCTGTGGGTGTCCTATACAGCTACATTGAAATCTAGATGTGGGCTGCATGTTTATGTGTTTTTTGTGGTGTGTTCTTTGCTTGACTAATAGCAATTAAACGTGTGCAGTGTGTGTTTTTTGATTGGGAGATCCACAGTTCTGTATTGATTGTGTGGGGGTTGCTCACGCTAGACAGTCATCCTTGTGGAGTGGCTTATGGTTGGACTAATTGGTGTGTTGCATGTGACTTTTGTTATGGGTTGTTTGGTGACTATGTAGCTGTAACTTGGTTCTACGTTTTGCTATAGTGTGGGAACAACTTTCAGATCTCTTTTGGAGGAGCTAAACCCATAAGGAAGTTGTTCTGTTTGAATCTCAAGTGTGTTCAAATTTTGTTATTAATTTTTTTAAAACACTTGAGTCTTTTATTTATTGTCTTTCAATTAATAGATTTTTGAGATAAATCCTATGTGGAGGTTAACACGAGTTGGTCGTGTTATCGAGTGTGAAAATATTTCACGGGAAGTGAGGTTGAGAGATAGTGTTAAGGGTTGAGTAGTGTCGGCTCAGCAAAGCCTTGGGCAAATGTATTGTACTTCGGTGAAAGTGATTAAGCTGGATGAGGACCTCGCAGACGTAGGCAAGGTGTGCTGAACTGCGTTAACAAATCTCAGTGTTGATTTATTTTTTATTCTTTTAATTTATTTTTTCTGATTTTGTGTTTGTTATAAACGAATCGGAAAGTTTGCAAAACTACTACACCCCTTCAAATTTTTCAATTAGTATCAGAGAGGGTCACCAAATCAGAACTTGGTAACAAGTTAGTGCAGATATGAGTTTCACGAACATGGCTATAAGAGAGGGTGCATCGATCACCAGACCACCACTATTGAACGACTCTAACTATCCTATATGGAAATCACAGATGAGAGTCTTCATCTAAGCTCAGAGTACAAAAGCTTGGCATTTGGTAGTACATGGGTAGACGCATCTGATGATTACTGATGATAAAGGAGAGGCAGTTCAAAAAGATCCATCTGAATGGACAATGGCTAAAAAAGAAAGTGCACTTGAAAACTCATAAGCAATGCATGCAATTTTTAGTGTTGTTGATGAAGGACACTTCTCAATGATATCAGCCTGTGAATTGGCTAAAGAAGCATGGGATGCTTTGCAGACTATTCATGAGGGGTCCAAATCTGTGATAGCGTCAAAACTAAAAATGTTAGCTGTGAGGTTTGAAGAACTGAAGATGGATGAAACTGAGACTATTGGGGACTTTCCTGAAAGATTGTGCAATATAGCGAATCAGGCACATAAACTCGGGAAGAAATATTCCAACCTAAAACTAGTTAAGAAGACGTTGAGATCACTACCTTCAAGATTTATTTCAAAAATTGCGGTAATCGAGGAGGCTCATGACATTAATGACTTGTCGTTGGAGAAGGTAATTGAAATTTTTACTAATTTCAAAATGAATTTGTTGAGGGGCAAATAAGAAAAGAGTAAAGGATTGACACTACAAGCTGAAATTGGGAAAAGCATAAATGATGTAGAAGATGAATCTGATGAGAATGAGGATATGAAATTATTGACAAGAAATTTTAGCAAGTGGTTAAAGAAAATGAAGAAGGATAGATTCGATTTTAGGCAAAATGGTAGGAGCTCATCAAATAGTAATTTCAAACAACAAGGGAAAACTCAAAAGAGTGAAAGAAAAGTGAAGAAAATTCTATGTCATAAATGTCAAGGCTTCGAACATGTGCAAGTGGAATGTGCTAACACCTTGAAGAAGAGAAAAGGGAAGTCCTATACAAGTACTTGGAGTGAGAATAAATCCGGAAGTGAGTATGGTAGTGAAGAAGAAGTTGTGAATAGTGTTGTGTTAGTTACTTTGTACAACAAAAATCTACTTACTTGTTTAACAGTAACCGAGAAGGAAGTAACTGAAGACGAAAAAGTGAGCAAATCGGGAAATTCGGGAAAAACATAGACGATTCAACTCAAAGCTCAATCTCATATTATGAAAGTGATGACAATACTTCAGATGATAAAAGGAAGGTATTTATGAAGCCTATGAGTTAATGTATGGTAAATGGGTCCAAACATGTAAGAAAAAAAGAAGTTGAAGGAGGAAAACTCTTCCATGAAGAACATCATTCAAGATCTAAAGAAGAAGTTGTTTAAATTATATGAGCTTGGTGAAACAAAATTGAAGTTGGTTAGTACAGAAAAATGAATAAGAATGTTAAATGGAGGTACTGAAAAGCTAGAAAAGTTGTTGAAAATTGGTAAGGCTAAAAAGAGACCCTCAAGGCATTGGCTATAAAGGTGACTACATTTGTCCAAGGAGAAATCTCAAAGAAAAATCGGAGGTTCATATCTATACGTCACTTTTGAGGAGTAATTGGGCACATAAGATTAAAATGTTACAAGTTGTTACAAATGATGTTTTAAAGGGATCAAAACTGAAAATCTAGACACTCTCCATTAAATTTCCTACAGTAGCCCATGGTACCGAAGCACACTTGGATTAAAAAGGGTTAATTACAAGCACAAAGACGTTGTGAAGGAAAAACAAGAAATTGTCTAGATTCACAGTTAGTTACTGCTTGTGAAGAAACTATTCAGACAGAGGATAAGTCAGTTACTTCAGAAGAAGAAACTGATGACAAAGATAATATGACAAAGAATAAGGCCAGGTTTGAATTTCTTCGAGGAGCACAAGGACAGTGTGTTTTACATTTTTGAAGTATAATTTGATGTTATTTATTAAAAAAGGATTTGTCTTCTATAACTCTTCTTTAGTTTTTATGTTGCCACTGTCGTCCCATCTTTTTAGTAGTTTACATTTTGGCTTATATTTTGGCTCCACCGAAGATCCATCCTCATCCTCATCAACTTCAACTCTCTCATAAATCGGGCATCATTTTGGACTTATCCCTCGGGCGTTCTTCATTTTGAAACTGTTTTGTCCCAAAGGGGAGATATCAGATTTTTTTGGTGACTGTTTAATTCAGGAGGAGATTTCAAGGTATATGCATGACTATTCTTCTTACTTTTTGGCATCTTTTTGTTCCAAGGGGGAGAAATTTGAATGATTGGATAATTGTGATGTTCTTTGGAACTTGATGTTTGATTAAGGGGGAGTATTTGTCATATAAATTGTGAATTTGATACTTATATGTCCAATTATGTTATTTAGGGAGGAGTTTCATATTTGTGACAAACAATGCTAAAAAGGGAGAGATTGTTAGGATATATATTATATATCTAAGTAATTAGTTTTGACATTCTTTATTAATTGGACCTATAAGATATTAATTGGATGATGATAGCTAGCCAATAATCCTTGTTTGACTTGCATTCAAAAAGCTATTTTGGATAATGTTCTAAATGTTATAAAATCCTATCTTAAATATATGTGTATCTTGAGACGATATGTGGTGGATTACGTTGATGTGTGGCTAAAGGGCATCGTTAGAATTTCTTAGTGAATTAATTGATTTCTGTGAAAGAATTGAGGTGTGCAATTTTTGGGTATATGAAACCTACGGCTGATGGCTCTGGTTGTGCGTGGGAGTGAAGACCTCTTGGTGATGTTGGGAATATGGGTTTTGCCATATCCTTGGTGAATTAGAAAACTTGCATTGAGAGGTCTATGGGCGTGTAATAGTAAAGATCTTGACAACTTTATTTTCGAATGTGGGCATCTGGTTTAATGATGAACTGATTTCAGGTGTGAGATATCTGGGTGTGTTGATTGATGAGTTGTTATTGTGGCTGTGGGTGTCCTATACAGCTGCGTTGACATCTGGATATGGGCTGTATGTTTATATGTTTTTCGTGGTGTGTTCTTTGCTTGACTGATAGCAATTAAACGTGTGCAGTGTTTGTTTTCTGATTGAGAGATTCACAATTCTGTATTGATTATGTAGGGGTTGCTCACGCTGGACAATCATCCTTGTGGAGTGGCTCACAGTTGGACTGATTGGTGTGTTGCATGTGACTTCTGTCGTGGGTTGTTTAGCGACTATGCAGTCGTAACTTTGTTCTACGTTTTGCGTGAATCAACCTGTAGTGTGGAAATAACTTTCAGATCTCTTTTGGAGGAGTTAAACCCATAAAGAAGTTGTTATATTTGAATCTCAAGTGCGTTCATATTTTGTTATTATTATTTTTTAAACACTTGAGTCTTTTATTTAGTGTCTTTCAATTAATAAATTGTTTAGATAAATCCTCTGTTGAGGTTAACACGAGTCGGTCGTATTATCGAATGTGAAAATCTTTCACGACAAGTAAAACCTTTGGTAAATCTATTGTAAAAGTGGTAAAAGTGATTAAGTTGTGTGAGAGCCCCGCAGACGTAAACAAGGTGTGTCGAACTGTATTAACAAATCTCGATGTTGATTTATTTTTTGTTCTTTTAATTTTTCTAATTTTTTTGTGTTTGCTATAAACGGATCGAAAAGTTTGTGAAACTATTACACTCCTTTGGATTTTTCAACCACAATCTCAGAAGAATTAAGGAGGAGAGTTTTTTAAATGGAAAGCTAGCAAGCATAGTAAAATGAACTGGAATAAAATTTAGAAGTAGATTTGGTTGACAAATACAAATACAGAAAGATCTTGGAAAGATCACGAGGCTTATCAAACAGGCGAACTATTTCTCAATTTTTTAAAAATCGGACCGGATATCAAACCGGTCGAAGGAAATGTTTAAGGTTTAAAGGTTCAACCGGTAGTGAATCGCTATCAAATCGGAATATAATAAATAAGATGAAAATTTTATAAGAATAAATAAAAATACAATCAAATATAATAAAATTTCAACTAAATTTGAATTTAATAATTATAATATATTTAAAATAGATACTAATTTATAAAATAAAACTAAAAATAGTAACTAAATTCCCTAAAAAAAATAGTAACTAAATAAAAAAGAGAGAGAAGCACGATAAAACCAAACAATACTTGGTTTTCACCTATTACCATTTTCAAATTGGTTTTCACTAATTACCATTTCCAAATTTTAACAAGAAGCATGAAATAGTAATTCAGGAAGAGAGTTAGAGTGTCCTTGTAGCTTTGTCAGATACCCCAAATCCGTGACCACCCAGTCCCATAGTAATTCAGGAAGAGAGTGAGAGTGTCCTTGTAGCTTTGTCAGATACCCCAATTCCGTATCCGTGACCACCCTGTCCCATTAAAGGCTTTGACACGCCCTATTATGCCCTCAGCACTCCAGTCTATCTTTCCGTAACTATACCATACAAATATAGCCTTCGTCTCTTCCCAACACAGCACAGATCTCTTTCCCAACGTCTAAAAATCATGGCTCTTTTTCGCTTCTCACCGTCTCACTTCACCAATCACTACTCTCTTTTTCCTTGCATCCCACTTCCACTCAATTAACTCCCATCCGGTTTAACTCCCTCATTTCGGGGATTCAAAACTTAATAGTTAGAGATCGGGGACGCCAACAGACTGTCGCCGCCACCTTCCACCTCTCCAAAGCCGACAGGCTCCTGGGCAAAGTGACGGTGCCGCTGGATCTCGGGGGAACGGAGTCTCGAACTTGCGTGTTCCACAATGGCTGGATTACTGTTGGTATGGACTATAGTTGCTTACTTCTAATTAACAGATCGAAAAAGAGATGAGTTTATATGTGTGTATATATATATATTATACCTGAAGTAGACTTGGTGAAGGTGGTACTGGGGCTATGGTGGTCGACTGGAGTACTTGCAAAACAGTTTCCCATGATGATACAAACTAAACTGGTCTTTGATCCTCCGGAGCTGAGTTGTATATAGTAGCA
>JANKOD010000005.1:11116593-11131843 GCA_026284645.1 Erythroxylum acuminatum | reverse complement strand
TGATTGAGGAATAACAGCTTAAAATCCTCGAAGCATGTGATGCAACATGGAGGTAGACTATTGAACCATCTTCGAGCTCCTTCTTGAAAGGCAGTGCAGAACGCTTTACATTGAATTGCATCAGGGACGCAATGCAGGTTCATCATCGACTGGAAGTGCTGCAGATAATCTAGGGAATCGGTCTTTCCAGTATATTTCTCAGGTGTCGGTATTTTGGTGCCAACCGCAGGAAGACTATCCAGGATCTCCGGAATGAAAGGAGAGTTATACTGTGCGGACATTCGACCCGGGCAGGAATTCATGGCTAGATTGACTCGATCGTCCACTATTTTTTCTAGGGCTTCAACAGGGTGGCGATCGGCCGTCGCACCAATATGCCGAGCAGGACTTGGCGGATCAATAGGTCGGCCGCTTCCTTTATCTGTTTCCTGGTGAGGGAGATTTGCGGTGGTGCAGGAGGATTTGCATCTAGGGGCGCTGGAAATCGGGGTGTGAATTGACCTCGGCGTCATCTTCCAAGGCTATGCTCTGTTCTTCATGATTTTGGCCGTGAAGCTGCGGTTGATCGTTCGGATGTGACGACTGAGTGCGAGAATCATGATGCGGTGGCGGAAGGGTGGTGGGTAACCGCAAACCCATCCTTTGCATCACAAGTGCCGTGACGGCGGCGATATCAGGATTGGTTGCTGCCGCCTGACTGACTTGTGTGTTTCTGGACGTGGTGCCCTGATACCGGGCCCCACGGTAGGCGCCAACTGGTTCAGCCTGATTTTGCTGAGGTTGAACGTTATTGTTTGGATCCATAATTCTGTGTGAACGCGGCTAACAAATAAAGGCACGCCGGGGGTTAATTCCCGGAAAGCCCCTCCGACGCTCAAGTTAGTCTCTTGTAGAATATTTGGCTGCTGAGAACCGAGAAAAAGCTAGGGTAGTAATCTCGTACTTGTATCACGGTAGAATAGTACCTTATATATGGAATAGACGCTGGGTTTAGGTCTTTACGTAGATCTTTATGTTTGTATGGGAGTCTAACACCTGATGGGTTGTGGACGTGTGGAGATGGGCTTGGGCCTAGCACAACCGACCCAACCACATAGGAACCACAAACCTGAATGATGTAGGATCTGTAACCTTTAATTGTAGGAACCACAGCCATGAATCCCTTTGGTTTATAGAAATCCTTTCTACATCACTCGTAGTAAATATCCCCCCTTTCTTAGTATTGTATGAGCTTGGATCAATCAGGTTTGGTAATAGGTTCTACATCTGAAACTTGCAATTAGATTTCATGCTTGGAGACTTCAATTAGAATTTTAAAGTATGCTACACCTAAATAAGTTGTATAGTATTAAATTCAAGAATATGAGGAAATAGTTCCACATCTCTAAGGTGATCTTAATCATGTTTCCTAACAATGATAAAAGAGTATGTTACTTCAATCTTAAAAAGTTGTTTTATTATGACACTTTTAAGTGTGGTCTTCAATTTTCTCTCCATCCTACTATTAAGAAGATGTTAACACGGTAGGCCTAAGTCTCAACTAATTATATTCGCATGCCTAAATTTTGTTAGTTGAGTTCAACGTTGCCTATCACATCAAAGAGGTGCCCTTAACCTTGAATTATTCAAGTACATGCATTTTATAGGTCTATGGGGACATATAATGAGTGGTACAACTTGAGCGCAAGGCATGGTATCAAATGTTTCAAATGGGCATTCGTGTAGGTTTCTTTCCATTATTGGGATAATAAATTACAAAGTGCCACACCTTTCTAAATATTTTTTCTTTAGTGTTAAACATTTTAAAGTTTTTAATTGTCTAAACTTTTAAAAGTTGGTAATTTATTTTTAAAAGTTATCTCTATTAATATTTCACTAATGTAGTTGGTAGAATATGTGAAAAATGACATTTAGAGGAGTTATATGATAACTTCTTCCCTATATGATTTTTAGAACTAGTGAAGTGACTATATTTCAAATATACAATCACTATTGTGTTTATTATAAGGGTATCAAAAACTATGTTGACGAAGAAAAAGAGTCATATAATCACTCTAAATTTCAATCTTCATATGTTGCATCAGTCATATTCATAAAATATTAATAAAGATAATATTTTGAACTAAGCAATTTGATCTTTTTAAACATTTAGACACTTAATAAAAAACTTTAAAAGGATGGACAATGAAGTGAAAAATCCAAAAAGGTTTAGTAATTTTTAATTCATTATCTCTTTTTTATTCCTTCCCTTTAATGCTTGCATTTATCTTTCCGATATCCATATTATGTTATAGTTAGCCATGAACGTTGTGAAGATCTTAGCTTGGGTTAAGGTAGTAAAGGAGAATAGCTTACCAATATCATCTTCCAAAGAGAAGAAGAAGTAAACGGTAACCAATAACAATGAGGTCATTGTCATCAAGCCAACCATTCCTACTGTACCCAGCCTTGTCTCCATGCCTTCTTGACCTTTGAATTCATGCTCTTCAAGTTATCCTTCTTGTTTAAAGTAGACATGTAGGGAAAGAAGAGTATTTTTCCCCAACCTTAACGTGAAGAATACTATTACAATCTTTGGTTAGGTTAAAAATGAGTTTGAGTTTAACTGTGGGACGATCCTCCCTAGGTATAGAAAAAGTATAAAAGAGATGCAAGTTGACCACGTTCGCATATTTGCTAAACGACAACTTACTAACGTAAATTTTACTTCTCATTTTTATCTGTCTCCTTTTTTTTAGACTTGACTTTGTAATTTATTTTTCAGGTTGTCACCTTTGTAGTCATGGCCTACGAAAAATATGCCAAAGAACTTAACAAGGTTGTAAAGGAGAAGAAAGGCCTATAGAGACCTTGAGATGTTCAAGAAGGACAAAGGGTTGTCCAAGAATAATTGTTCAGGTGTCTCAATGCCTTAAAAAAGGAGGTGCCAATATTGAAGGGTGAGGATATGCGCCTAACAGGTGAGAGAGTTTAAACTTCAAGTATAAGTTATAAGTGAATAACCTATAAGGGGATAATTTCAATTTTGATATGATCTTTAGTTATTGCAGTTATAAGTCTTTCAAAAATTAAAGCTATAATATTCTCATCAATGTTATAATGATAGATTTAAAGACTTATAGAAGATCATACAAAAGAATTTCTAACCCTTTCATTTATAGACTTGAATATTGCTTATATATCTAGAGAGCCTAAACTCACTCAAAATGAGGAGCCAAATGCATTTTGTACCGTTAATGGGGAAGCCGAGGTCTCTCAACCTTGGTGATGTAAGCCTACTTTGTTTAGTGGAGCACCCCTCTCTGTCTAGGCATTTGTTTTCTTTTCCTTTTTGTTTTTTATTCTCCTTATATATACAAAGGTGTAAATGTTGAAATGCCTTGATGCGTTTAACTCATTTACTTTTCAATTTATGAAATTTAGCTTTGGTATATATCTCACGAGCTTGACTTTATGAATAACTCTTATAAGTATATTCAAGTTATTTATGAGGCCTATGAAGTCTAGCTCCAATAACTTAATCAATTTTAAATAAAATAAATATGAAAGACATGTGTAGTTTAGCTTCAATTCTTTAGTCAACTTTTGAACAAAATGGATATGACAAGTTAATAATTTTGGATGAAATGAATATGACAAGTTAACAATGTCGGATGAAATGAATATGACAAGCATATGGAATCTAACTCCAAATGCCTTGATCAAAATTTTAATATTTTGAACTTGAAAATCACATCAATGTAAAGTCTAACACTAAATTCCTTAATAACTTTTTTAGAATTTGGAACCTGACTAATGTAGGGAAGTAGAGTCTAACTCAAAATGACTTTAAAAAAGTTTTAAATTTTTGAATTTGACAATCATAGGTATATAGTGTCTAGTTCCAATGCCATTTTAAAATTTTTAAAAATTTGAGTCCAAAGATGATATGCCTTATGATTATTGATTACTTACTTTAGTAAATTTTTAAAAAATTTTAACCTAATATTTGTTTATAGTTTATAACCTAAAAGCTCTTAATTTGTTGACTATTTCTTTAGCTAAAGACCTTAAAGTACTTCTCTTATACCTGAGATCTTTAAACCTACATATTTTTTTCAGCTAGGGAGCTAAAAGACTTTTCCTAAACTTGAGGCTTTCATATTTATAAGTTTTCTTATATTATGTCAAGAGCTAAAAAGATTTCTCATTGACATAAAGTGTTCAAACTTGCAAGTTTTTCCTTTTAAACTAAGGAGTTGAAAAGACTTCTCCTACACTTGAGGATTTCATACTTATAGGTTTTTCTTTTTGATCCAAGTTGTTAAAATGACTTTTTTTTTTCAGACTTGAGGCTTTCAACTCTCCATAGTTTTTATTTTTGAGGCAAGGAAATGAAATGAATTCTTTTGTACTTAAGGTTCTCAAGCCTGTATGGTTTTTTTTCTTTTTGAGTAAAAGAGATAAAAAGACTTCTTTCAAATATGATACTTCTAAGTTTGTATTGGATCTTGGAATTCACTTTAATGAAAAAAAATACTTTATTAAAAATTATAAATGTGTACATATAATTTTATGAAACTTATTTTTATTATAACACTTTTTATAGGAGTTCTGTTCCAAATACAAGGCACCTCTAACTTGTCAAAGTTTTTAAGTTTATAATTTTTTAGTTTGATAACATCTTTAAAGTAGTACAGTCTTGATCAATTTGGATATAAATTCACTTGAGAAATTTTTTCTCTTTGAGAATTATAATTTTCTTAAGAATAAGTCCCTGCCATGCAGATTTTAAGATTTGGTCTTATGTGCATTTAATTTTTAAATTTTATCATAATGATTGTTAATAATGTGTAACCTAAAGTCTCTTAATTTGTTGACTATTTCTTTAGTTAAAAACCTAACTTCTCTTAGACCTGAGACCTTCAAACCTACATATTCTTTTTAGCTAAGGAGGCAAAATACTTTTCTTGGACTTAAGGCTTTCACATCTATAAGTTTTCTTATATTATGTCGAAAGGTAAAAGGATTTCTCATTGACATAAGGCTTTCAAACTTACAGGTTTTTCCTTTCGAAACAAGGACTTGAAAAGGTTTCTCCTCCATTTGAGGATTTCAGACTTACACGTTTTTCTTTGTGATCCAAGTAGTTAAAATGATTTTTCTTAGACCTGAGGCTTTCAACTCTCTGTAGTTTTCCTTTTTGAGTCAAGGAAATGAAATGACTTCTTTTATGCTTAAGGTTTTCAAACCTACATTATTTTTCTTTTTGAGTAAAGAGGATGAAATGACTTCTTTAAGATCTGATACTTCTAGGTTTGTAATGGATCTTGGATTTCACTTTAATGAAAAAATATTTTATTAAAAATTATATATGTGTGCATATAAGTTTATAGAACTTATTCTAATTGTAACACTTTTTTATGGGAGTTTTGTTCCAAATACAAGGCACCTCTAACTTCTAAAACTTTTTAAGTCTATAATTTTTAAGCCTAATGACATCTTAAGATTTTTGTTTCTTTTTAAGAATTATAATTTTTCTAAGATTAAGTCCCTACCATATAGATTTTTAGATTTGGTCTTATGTGCATTTAATCTGTAACCTTTTATTAGTACTTTTCATTTTTTTATACTTACAACATCCTTACTAACCTCAACTAATTTGAGTTCGAAGCAAAGCTCATCATCATTAGCATAAGGGTTGTATATATATACCTTAGGTTTGGTAATTTTAGCTTTATAGTAATTAAAGCTATAACTTCAAATGTACTCTTGGTGTTATTTGGTATGCCTATAATAAGATATAGATCTCTTCTGCCGAAGTTTCTTTATTATCTTCAACTTTGGCTTTTAGGTTTTAGAGTATTGTTCTATTTGTGACTTCAGCATACTCTTTGTTGAAAAACTCTTTGAAGACCTTGTCATCAAATTGGGTTACATTTTTCTTAATTATTATTAGTGGGAATTCATACTTATGATATTTTGCCTTAGAAATATTTTGATTACTTCCTTATTACACTGGCTAAGGGTTCTACCTCGATCCATCTCATGAAATAATCAACAATAATAAAAAGGAATTTAAGTTGTTTTATTATTGGAAGGAATGGTCAAGAACAAAAGGATGACGCTTGATACTACAGTGTAGTCGATGACAAGTAAGTGATGTAAGCTTGAATATCGTTGACACTTACTAAATTTTCTTGCAAACTCATTTGCATCCATGTGAAATATGGGCTAAAAGCATCCCTGCTTCAAGATTCTTTAGGTTAAAGATTATCCTCCTTGATGGACTCCTTCAATTGCTCGAAGGCTTAGTAACATTCCTAGATCTACTTGAACTCCTTTAGCCTTTAGAGTATTTAAAAAAAAGGATAGGTAATGGTTGATAGATCTTGAGAGAAACCTTACTAAACCTATTAATCTTCTTATCAACCTTTACACCTTTTTCAAGTTTTTAAGTGCATCCATACTTAAAGTACCTTCAATCTTTTAGATGTTAATATTTATCCCTTTACGGATGACTATAAACCTAAGAAACGTATCAACCTTTATATCGAATAATTTTTTTTAAGGCTTAACTTCATGTCTTATTTACACAAGATTATAAAATATTTTTCTAAGTCTGCTATGAGGTCTCTCACAAGTTTTATCTTTACAATTATGTCATCCATATATGCTTCTATGTTTCTTGTAAGTTATTTATCAAAGACTAAATATACTAACCTTTGATAAGTTGCTCGTGTTTTTTTTAATATTAAAAGGCATGACTTTATAGTGGTTGATATTGTTATGTGTGATGAAAGATATCTTTCTTCATCAATCCTAATCATTTTTGTATGATCATATCTTGAGTAAGCATTTATGAAACTTAAGATCTAGTATCTTGAAGTGACATTCATCATATAATTTATTTCTATAAAGGATTAATGTCTTTGACAAATGCCTTATTCATATCTATAAAGTCAATATACATCCTCTACTTCTTGTTAGCCTTCTTGACTATGACAACATTAGGGAGCTACTAGTTAACCTCCCTAATTTTACATCTAGGAGTTTTGTTATTTCCTCTTCAATTTCGTATTATCTTTATATTGCCATTATCCTTCTTTTGTTTTATTGGATTAAAAGGGAGTTCATTTTTGATTTATGACAGATTATCTCTTAGCTTAGTATAAGCTTGTTGGTTGGACTCTAAATGAATATGTCCAAGTGTTAGAGCAAGAACTTTTTCAAGTTTTCTTTAGTAATTTATTCCATCTTTGCACAATCTTAATAGTCCTAGATTTTTCAAGTCTTTATATTATGACATTTGATTTCTTCTTCCAACTTATCATGATTTTCTTAGCTAAGTCTCTAACATTTAATTCTTCCATATTCATGATGTAAGTGATGTTTCTTTCTTTCAGGGTTATAAAATAGCATCATTTTGACATCCTTTAGTCCATATATGTGTGTATACCTCGCTCGCTCCATTTAATATTGGAAATTCCATTATAACTCGTGTTGTGCATAGGGATGGGCTACCAATTATGGTGTTATATGTAGAGGGTATCCTTAATATATAAAATTTTGTCATATTAGTCACCTGTCTTGATCCTGTTACTATTGTCACGAGCAAAGATTTTTGTTCCTCTATGTATATTTGATTACCCTTAAAATCAAATAAAGGTTAAGTGATAGGTCTTAATCTATCCATTGGTGTTAGATGCAAGAGGTTTCAAGAGTCTTGGTTGCTTTTGTGATATTAGTAAAAGGTTTGATTCCATTATTATTTTCTAAGATGGTGATAACTTAATTGTTGTTTAGATTTTATCAAGTGAGAATACCATAAGATTTCACTTAGTTTCTCATAAACTATGTCAAATGATTGAGATTGAATTTGTAGTGTGCCTAGTGGGTTAATCTTAACTAAATAGGTTTACAAAAATAGTTACCAACTGGCCGAGAGTGTTATTAGCCAATGTTTTAAAAACTGACTAGACATCGAACAGGTTGAGCGAAATATTTAAGATTTAAAGGTTCAATTAGTAGTGAGCCGCTATAAAACTGTTATATAATAAATAAGAAGTAAAACTTATAAGAATAAGTACAAATAAAATATTTTATTGAAATAAAAAATACACCAATGTCTATTATTATATAATGAACTAATAATAAATAAATATGAGTCTAATATAAAACTTAAAATAACAATAAAAATCAAAATTGTCATTTTGAAGGAAGTTGTGTCTCATCATCATCAAAAGCTTCAAATTCTCCAATGCTATTTAAAGATTCGTAAATTACGCTTTCATCCAAAGTATTTACATCAACTTCTTCTACTGCATTAAAATAAATTATAAATTAGTAATGTATGACATGATTATGATCACAATCTTCACAATGATCAAGCAAGCATCCCAAATTTTATTATCTAGAATAATAGCATAAACTTCTTTTCTTTTTTCACTCTTTGATAATTTATGACTTGAAAAGTGTTTATTTGTCACTAAATTTTGAAGTAGTTGCTTATGTTCATAAACACTTTTTAAAATAATAAATGTAGTTGCAAACTAAGTAGCATTGGGGCGTATGATCTCAACCTAATCTTCTTGCTTTCTTAACCAAGACAAAAATATGACATGATTATACAAAAATTTGTGATCTTAGATGTGCATGAAGTAAGACTAGAAATATGGTTCATACCACCAATATCTTTTAAAATAAATTTTATACAATGAGCAGCGCATGAAGACCAATAAATATGCCCCAACTTTGATTGTAATAAGTATCTAGCTGATACATAATTAGATGCATTATCTGTAACAAAATGTACAACATTCTTTGTTCCAACCCAGACAATTTTAGAGAATAATTCAGATAAAGCATTAGCACTTTTTACCATGTCAGAAGCATCAACAGACTTGATAAAAGTTGTTCTAATATTACAATAAACCAAGAAATTAATCCAGGTTCTCTGTCTTTGATCAGTCCACCCATCTGCCATAATAGTGCATCCTGTTGATTCCCAATTAGACTTATATGTATCCACAATTAATTGACATTCCTTTTTTAAATCTTGAAGGAAAGGCACACACAGCTCATAATAAGATGGTACCTTAAATCCTAGACCTATTGTTGTTGTAGCATCTTTGCTTCTTGAAAGTATGGTGAATTTAAAGCATTTAATGGAATACATGAATGATAAAACCATCTAGCCCATGCTCTTTTACATCGCAAAACAACATCCTTATCAACCAAAACACTTTTTAGACTAGGTTGAGAACCAGGAGTAGTTCTTAGAGAAAAATAAGAATCTATGTCAACAGTAGCTTCCTTTTTCCTTTATCTAATACTTATGGTGCTTCATCATCTCCAAAAGACATATCATGAGCCTCTTTATTTTCATTTTTATTTTTATTTGTTGTTGCAAATATTTTCAAGTTGTATCGTGCACATCAAGTGGTACTTTTTTACAAGAAGCAATATTACCCTTAATATCAGCAAGACGTTATTTGATTCTATAAATTTCTCCCCCTTTAAATATTCTACCGCAAAAACATACAGTTATATTGGATATTCCCATAAGATGCTTGAGAAGATGAAAAATAATTCCATGCTGGATCGGACTTACCACGAGTAGAGGATGATTTCATATTCTTCATTATGATTTAACCTAAAAAGTTTTTAAAAAAATTGGGTATACTATTATCAAGGCAAAAGTCTCCTACTTAAATAATTCTAATTAGAATGACAATCACAAGCATAAAATTGCGCTCTAAGATACCATTTTCAACAATTTATGAACCTTGTCCTATTGATTAAACTATATCATAAATATAGGTCAGAAAAGCAAAGACAAAAGGTTATGTTATTGGTGTTTTAATTTCTCCATTAACTCCGAGAAGTACAGACTTAAGAAGGTGTGGTGTAAAGAGCTACCAATAAGGCAAGCTCTTCAGTAATCGAAGGCCGACCAACAATGAGACAAATCATTATTTCCTTGATTTAGTCACCGCAGCAAGAAGAGTGCCTTTGTCCTTTGAGGGTTTTGTACAACTTTAGATTAAGCTGAGGTTTTAAGGGATTTTGCTGCCCACTTAGCCTCATAATTCAACCAATGATTCTACTCCAAAAAGAAACAAGGAGATATAACTATATTTGTAACCAAATTAAGTACTCACGATCAAACAGCTAAATTAAGTGAAAACAGAGGATCCCCACTCACTTCAACAAAGCCTAAAAGATGTTTCCTATGACACAAACTCGTAATCTTTGCCTCTTCAAGAATGAAACGTTCCCAATTCCCACTTGGATTTTCCAAGGATAGTAACAAGTTCATTAATAAATATGTAAAGTTCACAGGTTCGGTTCAACCTTTAGATGTGGAATCATCAAGGAATATGATTCTTAAATATACCAAGTTGATATGGGTCATTACTATCATCCAAAGCTGCTTCTCAAACACCAGAAAAGGAAGGAACGGGAGGGGGAAAATGCAAATACAACATAATGGAACATTCATATACATACATATACAGTTATACAAAGAAGATCAATAACAGCTGAATGGATACACAAATGACAAAACAAATGTTACTCACTTATTAAAACTTTGCTCCAGCAATTGCTCCACTTTAAAGTTCAAATAGCCTCATTGAAATATTGTTAGTAGACCAACAAATTGAATACTTGAAAGAGTACATATAACCCAGCTACCAAAATTAGAGATTGATATGAAATGGAGTTCTAACTATTACAGAAAATTGATTAATCAATACTAGTGGATCCTTATCTCTTTATCTGTTACCATATTAAAGCAATAACACACACAAAATTGAAGTTCAAGGGTATATATAACAACTGTTAATAGAGTCTATAATAAAGTTCTATTCTAACTGTTACAGAAAACACAATAACAATGAAACTTGAATAAAACATAATATTGAACTATCACTGCCTTATCCTTATCTCTTAATAGAAACTTGAATAAGACGGTACAAATTAGAACTCTATACAAATTGGAGCTTTATATGATATGTTCTTTCGTTCTCCTCTCCAGTAAGAAAAGCGCAACAGCACCAAGCAAAATAGTAGTACCCCTTCGAAATAAAAAAATTAAAGCCCAAATTTAACAGAAAATACAATAACAATGACAAATCCCAACTAGAAAGAACATAAACATTTCATGGCCGTAACAGAAAACGCAATAACAATGACAAATCCCAAATAGAAAGAACATAAACATTTCATGGCCGAATAAACCAAAACCTAAACGTGAGGAACATGGGATAGATGTAGACACAAATCCCTTCTATCACAGTGCTTAATTTCCAAGGAAAGAGTTCGAAGTTGCTTCAACAAGCTCTTTATCTTAGACCAGCTACAAGAGATCTAAGAATAGAATATTAACTTCACAGTAGTCGCCCAAGGAGATAACGAATAGAAATTGATTTTTGCATCTATGGTTACCCCCAAGTATCATATTTACCTACAGGCATAGAGGCGGTGAGAGATGGTGAAGAGAAGATGGAGAAGAGGTGAGAGAGTCTGAATGAAATCTGAAAGTTTAGTACCATTAGGTATCTGAATGGTGAGTACTTGACAAACCGATTGGACCAGTTGTTGAAAAATCGGCCAGTTCTCCCATAAACTAGCCGGTTTTTATACTTAGAGGTTATTACATAGAACCGAACCGAACAATTAACCGATTCATACTTTTTTCAATCAGATTAACCGGTCCGGTCTGATTTTTAAAACCTTGAATATGAGAGTAAGACGGTGCTAAGAACTGGTTACGTATTTAGAGACTAAGAAATTCAATGTACGAAATCTAGAATTTATAGTTTGAAAATTATAAAACCGAACATATCTAGTACTATCAAACTTATTTAAGACATTTTAAAATACAAAATAGTTATTATTAAACAAAAATATTCTAAAATGTACATATTTAATTATAAAGAATGGCATTATCTTAAACTTAAGAAATTTTAATATTATATCAGTTAATTTTTCTTTCAAGTTAATAAATTTTGACATAAAATTTTGGAAAAATAAAACACAATATATTGTATCAGGCAAAGAATCGCAACTTCTCAGATTCTGTGATTGACTTCAACTGAGACAGAAAATCACAACTATAATTGTTCAACGCAATAATAAAAATAGTGGGAAGCGTGGATCTTTGGGCAGTTAGCTGGCGCAAACTCACAATACTTCTAAAAAGGACAAAAAGGTTGAGGCGCAATTAATATATGTCTCTCCACATGCTACTCGTGGCTTACGTATCACTTACCCCACATTGAATGATTTTCGTCAACACGTGCCGCTGATAAGTTTTTTTTTTTTTCTCCTTTAGACTTACGTATGTAGCATTTGGAGAAAAGAGTCATGGGTTTTAATAAATAACAGAATAATTTTACATTATCTTGTTCGAGAACAGAAGCAGAAACTGATTAATGTCTTTTAACTATTTTTAAGCCTCTGTCAGCTGAATATGGTGGTAAAAGAAAAAGATTGGGTGGGGTGGCAGGCAGGCCGAAGAGGCCCAAAAAGCACTTAAGTTGAAGTGGAAGTCGCAAGCAAGCAGAGGCCATATTGAGAAATAGACAGCGTAAGAACTCTGGCGCAGACTAAGATACGCTACACCTGTGTGTAGGTAGGGCTGTAGGTCTCAATTGCCCTATACGTTCGCATGCATTTACACCCGTGCAACTTCATTCTCATGCAGTGCAACGCAACGTGGCTATCCATTTGAAGACGTGGCAGGGAAATGCCTAGACTTGACATTTTGACCTAGTCCAACTCGAGATAGTATACCTTAAAATTAAATTAATCAAGTTTAGATTTTTTATAAAATTACTAAAGTTCAAACTTCATCCGACTTAACTTGAAAATAACCATTTTTAAATTTTAAATTAAAAAACAATCAAATTTAATCTGACCTAATCAAGCTTAAAGACTCAAGTGACCCAATTTCAAGTCTAAGGAAGGATTCATGTTTCCAACTTGAATTGTAAATAATGGAGCTTTTCTTGGAAATTAATCGTGATCTAATCATGAACACAATAAAAAATTTATTCTATAATTTTTTTGATTTTGTCTCTTTAATTGAATAGTTTGAAAATACGAATCTTTAACAAAAAGATTGAAATATACTTAATTTGGACTTCTGCATAAAATTTTTATTCTCAAATTGTATTGACAAAGTCCAATCTCTACAAGTGCATACAAAATAAAAAAATCAACTTTTAATAACTGAAGACATGAGTGCCAACTTTCTTATCCATTCCAGCAAAACAAAGGAGTTCTTATCTTATTAAAATTGAACTTTCTAATTATAATTAAATGCAAAACTCTAATTATAACTATAATTAAATTTTAATAAAATGCAGATATTTTATATTTGATTTTATTAAAACTCATATTTGATTCTTTAACTTTCTCAAACTTCACAATTAAATTCAATTAATTTAAATTGAATTTTCTCTTTTAAACTATTATTTTATGAGTAACTCATTAAGTTCCCAACAAAATACGAGTATCCATTCTTTCATGAATTGTTATTATATCAAACACATCACATATATACATTTAATAATTCAATATTATCATCATCCTGTCACCGAAGGTTGATTTGGTCACAGTTCAACTTAACAAATTTTACAACTTTCATATGATTCATAATCAACAAGATACATATATCCTCATACGTACCTTTATGATTATCATTATGTTGACCCAAGTTTGAAATAATTAAAAATATCCGATACAAGTTTTAAAGTTAAATGATAATGAAACGGATCGAAAATAAGTCCGATGTGATGGATTTCGGGAGTTCTGAAAGTTTAGGACTAAAATGCTCTTTTTGGAAAGTAATGGGTATTAATGATTTTAAACCCATTCCAAAATTTTTAAAGCATCCAATCAATAAGTATTGACTTTAATAAAAAATTTCATAGTCAATTTGATGATAAGATGATTGTGGGATATTTTCGAAATGTAGTTCGATTAGTTTGTGAGTTAAACTCATTAAAGGGCATTTTGGTCTTTTGTGTATACTAGTGTGAGTGGATTAGTGAGTCATACCTAATGACCAATTAAATGGTTTCTTAAGCGTTAAGCATCATTTATTAAATGAATAGTTAGTCATTAGAGACAACCATTAAGACATTGACATATGTAAAGCATTAAGCAAGTATAAAAAGAATCAAGGAAGACTTTTGGCTTCATTTGAACATAATCGTGAGTGTTTGAGAGGGTAAACATGAGAGAGAAAAAAACAAAAGTGAAAAGAAGAGAAGCAAGGTTGAAGGTTGTCTAAGGAGAAAGGAAGAAGAGGGCTTCCATTGTTGATAGGTTTTGATGGAGATTTGGAGAAATCTTGATCAAGTCTAAGTTTTCATCATTTACCCAAAAGATTGGAGAAAGAAAGTAGTAAGTTCTCCTAACCTATATTTATGATTTTTATGGATTTGTTTTTAGTGAGAAGGATGTGTTTAAGATCAGTGGTTTCTTAGTGTTATTTTGGTGTTTCTTTACATAGAATTAATTGAATATACCAAGAGAGGAACGTGTAGTAGAATTCTATCTTAGACTAGTTTGAACCAGTCCCAATGTTTTGCCATAAATCAGCCTAAAGACCTCCACATTCCAATTGGAGATGAAAATTAAGACATATTACTAAAAATCTCTAGAATAAACCTAGACCTAATTATGGATCAATGATATCGAAGTTTGAGATTAAAAATGGTGACCTGATACTGCCCCTGTATGGAAATATATTATGATATTTGGTACATTTTTCTTGATTTAGAAATTGAAATGTCATGATTTTTGATGATATGAAAACCAAAGACTTAGGGGAACAAATGTCTAGAAGACCTCAAAGCCTAATTTGAACGTTTACTATATGAAAAGTAACGAACAAGTGGAGGTATGGATTCTAGATATAGGTCATAACCATGACTCATCATGCATTATTATGATATGGTAAATTAAATTGAGTGAGATAGTGGTTTGAAGAAATTGATAAGTTAGAATGGGTAAAATATGGTTTTAAGTGACTTTTGAAGTTAGGATTGGAAACGGAGAACAATAGGTTAGCTTACTATAGTAAACAAAAATACCATTAGCATACGTGTTATCAATGTTACGAATACCGTACCGGGTTCGGTACCGGATTGAGCTCTAGAACGGAACTGTACCGGTACCGGTCAGTACCGGGTACCGTTTCGAAGAATTTTTTAAAATTATAAAATAGTCCCTAAAATTTTTAAAATTTGCAAAA
>JANKOD010000005.1:11078624-11095768 GCA_026284645.1 Erythroxylum acuminatum | reverse complement strand
GCCTCACATCAGTTAACTTTTTCTTGGCTATCTTTTTTCATTGTCGGCCAGTAATACCCTTGTCTAATCAATCTGTGAGCCAACATTCTGCCCCCTGGGTGATTTCCACACATTCCTTCGTGGACTTCAGTCATTGCCTGCTCTGCCTCTTCTTTGCTCAAGCAGCGTAGTAGCGGCCAGTCGTAGGATCGCTTGTACAGGATGTCATTAATGATCGCATATTCGGCCGCCTTTACCCTTAGCTTCTTGGCCTCTAAGGCTTCTTCAGGCTGTACTCCCTCAAGGAGGTACTATCTGATCGGTTCCATCCAACCTGATCGCTCGGCGTCTGCTTCAAGGACTTCATTAGTTTTCTGAATGCTAGGCCGGTCTAGTCGTTCGACCAGAATATTATTTTTTGCATCTCGATTGGAAGCCATTTTGGAAAGCACATCTACTCGAGCGTTTTGCATCCTTTCTATCCTACTGACCGTGTATTCTTTAAAATTGCTCAACTCTTGCTTTACCAATTCCAAAAACTTGATCATGTTGTTCCCTTTGGCCTCGTACTGCCCAGTAACTTGGCCAACCACTATTTGGCTATCACTGTACACCTTTAAGTGCTTCACTCCCATCTCTCTTGCCAACTGTAGTCCAGCTATTAAAGCTTCGTACTCTGCCTCGTTGTTAGATGCTTTAAATTCTAAGCGGAGAGCATACTCCACCTTCTCTTCCTGGTGTGGGTTGATTAATACCACTCCTGCTCCGCATCCCTCTATGTTGAATGATCCGTCCACGAATAGGGTCCAGGTAGGGCGTTGTTCGCCATGCAAGTTAGGTTGATTCATTTCTGCGACGAAATCCGCCAATACTTGGGCTTTGATCGTCGTTCGTAGTTTGTAGTGTATATTAAATTCTCCTAGCTCTACCGCCCACTTTACCAGCTGCCCGGAGGTTTTGGGCTTTTGAAGGCACTGCCTGAGGGGTTGATCGGTCCATACCTCGATGGTGTGACTCTGGAAGTAGGGCTTGAGTTTTTGCGCTGCAGTTACCAATGAAAAAGCCAGCTTCTCGATGGGCGTATACCGCGTTTCTGGCCCGTTCAGCACCTTACTGACATAGTAGATCGGAAATTGTTCGTTAACCTCCGATCGAACGAGGACTATGCTGATTGCCCCTTCTGTGACCGCCAAATAAATAATCAGACTCTCCCCATCGACGAGGCTCTACAAGACGGGCGGGGTAGTCAGATACTGCTTTAAGTGCTGAAATGCTCGCTCGCACTCATCTGGCCATTGGAATTGGGTGACGTCCGCTTTCCTTAGAATTTTGAAGAATGGGAGGCACTTATCCCCCATCCTAGAGACGAATCTGTTCAAAGAAACTATCCGCCCAGTCAATATCTGAACCTCTTTCAAACATCGCGATGAGGGCATTTAGATGATGGCTTCAATCTTCTCTAGGTTCGCTTCAATCCCCCGCTGAGTAATCATGAATCCCAAGAATTTACCGGATGCCACATCAAAGACGCATTTCTCCGGGTTCAGCTTCATTTGAAACTTATTGAGGGTCTGAAAGACTTCCTTGAGATTTTCCACATGCTCGGCGTCCGTCTTACTTTTGACCACCATATCATCCACGTAGGCCTCAACCAATTAACTGATCTGCTTCTTAAAGACTTCCATTACAAACCGCTGGTAAGTGGCCCCTGCATTCTTCAAACCGAACGACATCACTTGGTAGCAGTACGTGCCCTGGTCGGTTATAAAAGTTGTCTTCTCTTCATCTTCGATACTCATTTGGATCTTATGGTAGCCCGAGAAAGCATCCAAGAAGCTGAGGAGTTCATGCCCTGACGTGGAGTCTACTAGCTGATCAATTTTGGGCAAGGGGAAGCTGTCCTTTGGGCATGCTTTGTTTAAGTCGGTGAAGTCAATGCACATTCTCCACTTTCTGTTTTTCTTCTTCATGACTACAATATTTGCTAGCCATTCAGGGTACTTGACTTCCCGAATGAACCCAGCGTCAAGCAGTTTCTCTATCTCTTTCTTGATCACCTTTTGCCTCTCTTTGTTGTGCCACCGCTTCTTCTGTCTGGCTGGCTTACAGTCTTTTTGGATACCGAGAGAGTGCGATGTGACCGATCGACAGATTCCTGGCATATCGCTCGGTACCCAGGCGAAGACCGATCTGTTTTCTACTAAGCAGTCCGTGATGTCTTTGACCAGACCCTTCGTAAGCCCGGAACCTAGATTTGTGAATTTGGACCGGTCTGCTTCATCCAATACAACCTGCTGCGTTTCTTCCACAGGGTTCATCCGCTCGGTTTCTTCCTCAGCTCTCACATCTAGAGAACTTGTCAAGACGACCGCTTCATCGAGTGTCCTTGTTTCCGCCAAGTAGCATTCCCTAGCGATTCTCTGTTGACCCCTGACTTTGCCGATACCATGGGGAGTCGGGAATTTCATTGCTTGATAGTAAGTTGAGATGACTGCCCCGAGGGCGTTTTGAGTGGCTCTTCCAATTATTGCATTATAAGCTCCTCCAAATTCTACTACCAGGAATTCAACGCTCTTTTCTATTTGACATGGTTTTTGTCCGAACTTCACGTTCAGGATGATTCGGCCAGGTATTGTTTTGGGCCGGGACCCTCACCGGCCAGGTATTGTCCCCTTTTTCTTTTTGGTTTGGGCTGGGACCCTCACCGGCCAGGTCTTGTCCCCTCTGGTGCACAGGCGCGTTTTTGCCTTTTGGGTGGGAGGTAACGCTTGAACCTGTGACCTCAGGGTTTTGGTGGCATCTTGTGCTACGCCTCTCACCAAAACCCTGAGGTCACAGGTTCGACTCCCATGCCCCTAAGAGGGGATAGAGGCAAAGGACCTGGCGGCCAGAGGGGACAATACCTGGCCGGTGAGGGACCTGGCCCAAACCAAAAACACCTTTTTGGTTTGGGCCAGGTCCCTCACCGAGTGATGAGAGGCGTGGCACAAGATGCCACCAAAACTCTGAGGTCACGGGTTCGAGCGTTACCTCCCACCCAAGAGGCGAAAACGCGCCCAAGCTCATCAAAGGGGACAATACCTGGCCGGTGAGGGTCCCGGCCCAAACCAGAGTGTATGACTATATTATGTCTGATCGATATAACCCACATTATGTGATTTGTTGTGTTGAAACGCTTATGATGTTAACGGTTTATAAGATTAAATCTTTTCCTGGCCTTATGTTATATTATTAAATATAATGATTAAACATCCGGTCAAGTGGGATAATATAAGAAATATAGCATGATATTATAGTCTATATTTTCTGTAGGTCCATATTAAATTTGGTTTATGATTTTTCTTTGTTTAATAATACGTTAAATCTTGACCGTTTATTTAGTACTTGATAGATGTAGAAGATTTAATATTAACAGGTATATAAACTAGCCCTCTCTTTATCCTAATAATGTACATAGACAAAAACAATTACAAAACGAACATATTTAGTTATCTATCAAGCTATCTACTATAGAAAAAGAGTTATGTGAAAGAAACTAGTTTTTGATTGTTGAAAACTTTCTTTAAGTTGTGACAAATTACGCTCAAAATAACTGATTTATTAGCTTTATATATATTATTATTATTCTATGAAGATCTTAATGGTCATGAATGATTTGGGTATCATTTGTGTGTTGATTTTTTAATATTAAATATGAAAACTTACAAAGAACGCTATGCTGTGAACGTCAGCCCCTATCTAATTAATTAATATCACATTTTTAACAATGATTACGATTTTATTATCGCTCTTTCAAGGGTACTAATTGACCCTCCTATTTTTAAGAAGCTAACTCAACTTCAGCTTCTTACTCTGTGGTCTTTGGATTAAATGCTCATGTTTAGCATTTTACTATTTAATTGTGATGTAGATTCAATTACCGATTTTGATTTGATGGGATGGGATGATCTCAACTTGATAAATCTCTATAAACAAATAGTTTCAGCAAAAACATTTTAATATTCAAATTTGTAAATTAAAAGATATTAAATATTTACAAAATTTATTAATGATATCCAACGAAAATTGATATGGACTAATTTTTGTATACAAATTTGAAAATGTTAGGATTTATTTTTTAAATATATCATATCTTTAATGTTAGTTTTATTTTTGGCATTTTCAATTGGACATGGCTTGTTACTTGGCTGACGTGGACTATTGGGCTTCATTATCTTGGTTTGGACTGCATAGGATTTTAGCTAGGTTTTTAGTGCAAGAAATATATATAAACTGTGCAAGAGTGTTTGTGCACATATGCGGCTGCGTTATTTTTCCTATGCCTTGTGAATTTCCTATGCTGCGTAAATTACCTTGGATGCATTGATTCTCCTGCGTTGATTCTCCTTTGCTATGTTGATTTATCTTTGATGCGTTAATCTCCTTTGCTATGTTGATTTATCTTTGCTGCGTTAATTTCCTAGGATGCATTAATTTCTTCTGATGTGTTGTTTTTCCTCTGCAGCGTTGATTCTCCTTGGCTGCGCCGTTGATGTTTCTTCCTGCTGCGTTGGTGTGTCTACTTCTCTTGACTAAGTTGTGAGTGTGTGATTTCTTTGGCAGCAGCAGTATCACTCGGTGATAGTCTCCAATGAACAGTCCAAGAACAAGTTGCAGATTCTGTTTTTACTAAGTTCTAAGTTGAGGTTTGCAGCGCTTTAAAGCTATCGTCTCTGATGATTATACTTTCAATCTATGCTGCTATTTGATTGTTTGGATAGATAATTTCAGACTTTAAATTATTGCAATCTTATTTTAATTGTCTTTTCGTTTAAGCAGAAGTAATCTGTCAAATCCTCTGTCGAGGTTAACACGAGTCGGTCGTGTTATTGGGCGTGAAAAACTTTCACGGGTAGTTAAGTTGTGGGCTAGTTACATAGATTGAGTCATCTGGGTTTGGTCAATCTTTGTAATTTTTTTTGTGGACTACAGTGGAAGAGATTAATCTGGGTGAGGGCCCCGCAGATGTAGGCAAGTTGGCCGAACTGCGTTACCAAACGTCGGCGTTTTATTTTCTGGTATTGCGCGGTTGAAAGTGTTTTTTTTTGTTTTTGTTCGTGCCGAAGAGTTTATTTTGGATAATCTGCGAAATTATAGACAATTAAGTTATTTCAGAAAATATCATTGAATTTCAAATAATTTTAATAAAATTGAACTCAACATCTATTAAATAATTTTATAAATATTTAATTAAAAATTTTTAATTTTTTACATAATTAAGTTCCAACTTTAATTAAGCTTTAACTTTCTTAAACCGTTAATACATTCTTAAAATTTGACTGGAAACGTGAATCTTTCATATAGCTTGCACTGAAAAAAAGACAAACTCCTATTTTTTAAAATTATATCAGAATAAAAATATATTGAATTTATCAATTTAGTTTAATAAAAATATTTGAATGTTAAAAATATATGTGATAAAATTTATATGATTGGTTTAGTTTGATTTTAACTGTGAATTTTATTAAATAATTCCATAGAAATGGAATAAATAATATTTTGATATTATAAAAAAGAGTTATTTATAAACAAATGTTAAATTTTATTTAATTTTGCAATACTAGTTTGAACTTTAAAAATTAACACCAAAATACTCCAACTTTAATTTTTAATTAGAATAGCCGAACATTAAGCTTTTATTAATGAAAATGACGTGATGAGTTATGCCAGAGAAGCATTTTTATCATATAATTACTACATCTTATATTGTGTCGTCGCACGTGAATTTTATTATTTAATAAATTAAAATTATCAAAACCCTAAAATAATACATTTCTTCAAAAGTATATAATTATTCTAGGATTTATAACTTTAATTTATTAAATAATAAAATATGTGTAGATAAAAATATAATATGTGATAATTAAGTAACAAAAATATTGGTTTAATATAACTCGTAAAGTCATTTATATTAAAAAATTTTAATATCAATTTTTTTTTTAAAATTAAAAGTAAGAATATTTTAATATTAATTTTTAAAATTCAGGTAATATTATCGATAAAGTTTACAAGGTACAACTCACCCTGACCACTTAAAAACTTTTATGACTGGGTCGGGTCACCGGGTCATTTCCTTTACCTATTGCTTAGGTGTTTTTAAGTCATCTACTTAAAAGCCGACCTCCTCTGTTCTTTCTGTGTGTGTCTGTGTGTATTAGCATTCGTTAGCGGGGGCGGTGGCACACTCCTGGTTGAAAGCACCACTTTAAACACCTTCAAAGATTCTTAAGCAATACCCTGTCTCAGAATTGAAGGTATTTTTCTCAGCATCTATTTTGCTGCTTTAGTTTCAAGAACAGGAGTTTGGTCTGATTTTTTTATTTATTTTCAACTTATTAATTGGTCCTCAACACCGCAGTTTTGTTTAGCCAATTGGGGTATCGGAAAGTACAAGTCTTGGTGCTACTTTGAATGGTTTTACCGAAGCTCCAATTGTTACAAAGCCTTTTGGAATGCAGCTTCTAGTTAATTATTTTGTAACACCTCAGTCTGACTATTAATGGGCATTCAGTTGGATTCAAAAATATGCTTGTTTCATCGTGTCCTTGTTCAGGCAAAAAGTAGACTTTTTAAGAGGCACCTTAATGCTTTAGCTGCGGTGTTGCAGCTGGAAGACTACGTGCTACATTATAATCCTACGGTGGATCACAGAACAGGATTAGGTAATGAATGCTCTGTCCCAAAAAGGAGGTTTAGTGGTAGGAAACGTTGTAAATTGTTTCCATTTGTTGTGCGGGTGTTGAAGACTTTGGATTGGCGGGCTGCCAGGAAACTAAAGTTCTCCAACGCTGCAGCTCTTCATGGGTTTTCTCATTCAATTGATGCATTTATAATCATGGTTCGTGCTTTTTCCTTGGCAGAGATGAAGATGGAAGTATATACTTTGCTTAACGATGTTATTATGTACTTTAAAGAAGTTAACATGGATTCCAAAAGTTTATTCTCAGCTTTATTGGATTCGGCTGCACCTGTGAAAAAGCCGGGAATTGTATTTGATGAACTTATAAAAGTTTTCTCTGCAAATAAATTGCTTGACAATGCCACATATGTGTATATACAGTTGAGGAGTATGGGTCTTGTGCCTAGTATAACTTCATGCAATTTCTTGCTAAAGTGCTTGGTTGAAGCAAACAATTTGGCATTTGTCAGAGCTTTGTTTGAAGAACTTAGGAACTCCGGGCCATCACCTAATGTTTACACCTATACAATAATGATAAGTTTTTATTGTAAAGGACATTTTGATCAGAATATAGACGTGATACAGTTAAATGCGCTCATACAAGAAATGGAGAGAAATGGGGAAAATCCAAGTGTAGTAACGTATACTGCATATATTGATGGTCTTTGTAGAGTTGGTTTTGTTGAACTTGCCTTGGAATTTATTAGGAATTTGAGAAGACACCAAAATCTCAATAGTTATTGTTATAATGCTGTCATATATGGGTTTTGCCGGAGAGGAAAATTGGATGAGGCTTCTGAAATTTTCAAAGAAATGAGAAGCCATGGAATATTACCGGATGTTTATAGCTACAGTATTTTGATTGATGGCTTTTGCAGGCAGGGACATATTGAAAATGGTCTTGATCTTATAGAAGAAATGAAACTGCAAAATATAAGCCCATCCCTTGTCAGTTACAGCCCACTCTTTGATGCTCTGTGCAAAAGAGGACTGATGGACATTTCCTTAGAGATTTTCTATAATCTTGGTGCTGTTGGATACAAATATGACTTAGTTTCATTTAATATCTTGATTGGGGGGTTTTGCATGTGGGGTGATATGGAATCTGCCACTGAACTTGTAGAGGAGATGACAAAGCATGATTTAGTTCCAAGTTCCGCTAGCTTTCACAAGCTGATTCGTGGTTTCTGTAAAATGGGGCTCTTGGATGAAGCATTGGAAGTTTTTAACCTCATGCTACAAGTCGGTGTTCTGCCAAGTATTATAACTTGTAATGTCATTGCTGATGAGTATTGCAGAGAAGGGTACTTGGACGAAGCTTTGAAATTTATTAACGTAATTCAAGAGCATGGCATCACTCCCAACTCATTTACATATAATTTTCTTCTTAAGTGGTTGTGCAAAGAACAAAAAACAGAGAAAGCATTAGAGATTTTGCCTATGATGTTTAAGAAGAATGTTTGTCCCGGTGTTGTTCATTACAGTACACTTATGGATGGATTTGCTAAACAGGCAAACCCACGGAAGGCCTTTAGAGTGTATGCAAGAATGCTAAAACTTGGGTTAACACCAAGTACTGTAACTTATACTATCCTCATCAAAATATTTTCCCAAAAAAACAAAATGTATGAAGCCTACAATTTGCTGATGGAGATGACTAAAAACGGTTTGATCCCAGACACAGTTACATATGCATCAATAATTGATGGATTTTGCAAAATTGGAGACATGAAAAATGCTTGGTTGTTACATAAGGAAATGTTGCGTAGAGGTCAGTCACCAAATGTTGTTACTTATACATGTCTAGTTGATGGCTTTTGCAAGTTACAGCGCATGGATATGGCAAGCCTTTTGATTGATGAGATGAAGAGGAATAATGTCGCACCTGACGTGGTGACCTATACGACACTGATTGCTGGGTATCAAAGAATTGGAAGAATCGATCGAGCCCATGATGTGTTTCAGGAAATGAAGCAGAAGGGCATTTCAGCAGATGCTATATGCAGCACATGTTTTCATGGTAATCATGAGGTTTCGTATGGTTAAGTGGTTGAGAAGACAGTATACAAGGAACTATTGGTAAATCACTAATCACTCTTTCTATATGCTCTGTTCATGAGTATCAGTCTCTAATATGTATAGGTTTTGTGTCAACTAATTTTTTTATTTTTATTTCAAGTAGATATCTGTTTGAGCTCAAAACTGAACTCTGTTTGGACCACTTTCTTTCTTTTTTTTCTGCGCATGTTGGATTGTTTTGGAATTTAATTTATAAACTTACAAATTACTAAGAAAAACAATGAATACTATTTTGAAGCTTTATCTGATCAATTGTTGATCCTAGTTGACTATTTTTCCTGCATTTTTTCATCCTTTAACTTTTCTAGTTTTTCTTAGTGGAGTCCATTTATGAAGACGATGCATTATTCTTGGCAAATTATGGGCCTAGTATTTTACCAGGTTGTTGCATAAGCATAGAACTCTGAAGCTTGCTTTGATGTTGAAAAATAGTCAACAATTCAATATTGTTTTCTTGTTTGCAGATTCACTTGAAGCTCCTGGTGCATTTACAATTAACTGCAAAGCTAGTTTTCCTGCAGTTTATCATGGATGTGAGTTTGGCATGTCTCTGATGTTGATTTTGATGCTATGAAGAACTCATTGACTTGACTTTTGAACCTTTTTGCCATATGAGATTCATACATGTTAGTAAGAAAGGAAACAGTTATATGACAAGTCCATAGATGGTCTTAGGTGATAATATCTTGGCCAAAACTCAAGAATCTCATCCTAGAAACTTGCCACGCTTGAGATTGGTAGGGAGAGGTGAAGGGTGGGAGAGGGCTCCCTCTCCTATTTCAGAACATGTGGTGCAACACGTGTTATATGGGCCCATATATACAAGTAACATGATTTCCTTGAGTTTTGACATTACTTGTTTCCTTGATTCCAATCAAGTTTGTATGGAGTGAAGTCTGAACTATCGGGTCATTTTCCAGTCCTATACTTAGCTGAGATGAAATAGCTCGTGTAATTGAGCCCTCAACACTTAGTTCATCTAAAACATGAATAACCCTTCTCCGGTGTTGAAGAATTTCCTTGGTACAGCTGACGTAGAAGTAAGGTCACTTATTTCCTTGTAATCTGAAGTGGCTTGACTCTATACGCTTAAATTTGTTTATGGCTTCTTTTGTGATTGATTACTGGTTTTGGTTATTGTTCAGGGAAGAAATAAAGATTCTTTATCCCAGTTCTTTGGAGGGGATTTAGCTTGTTGTCCTTTTGAACAAGGTCTACTTCCAAACTTATCATCCTTTGTTGCAACTACATTGATTCGAATTTTGTTCAAGATATTTGTTTAATTGAGTTAGGTTGATGGTTCCTTGGATTAGTGGTTTTTTTTTTGGGTAAATAGATTTTAATTATTGGAGTCTTACAGGTTCTTTTATCGTATTGAAAAAGATTTAGATATTGATGCACACTTGTTTGAACTTGCATTGGCTTTAGTTCTGGAAACTGATTTAGATACTGATTCACACTTATATAACTTGCATTGGCTTTAGTTCTGGAAAGTCAAGAGACAAGGTTTTTCATTTCTAGTGCAAAATTGTAGAAGCACTTACATTTTGGAGAAACTGCATATTTATTCTATTTCAGCTGTGCTTTTCTACTTTGCAGTCACAGATGTTGAATTGTTTTTGTCAAAATGTTACAATCAATTGCAAGAAGAAAATGGGAGACAGCTAGATGCTGTAAAGAAGAGATTCATATAATCTACCTTGAAGAAAAATGTTGCAGCTTGTGACAAAAGTCTAAAGGCTGGCAATAAGTGAGACACTATCATGGACAAGATGATAATGCCACAAAACCCAAGTCAACGATCAGTTGGTCAGATGCGACCTGCAATTTCTCATAGAACCAGCAGTTTCAGGCAAGCGGAGCTCATATATGTGTAGTGGTACTTATACAATTATATTTACTAAAGGAAATGACTAATAGCATCTCTATCTTCATTTCTTTATTACAATTTCACTTTAACGTCAGATTACATTTCCAAATTCACAAGCTTAGTTGCTGTTTCAAATAATGAAATCTTATTTTGACGTCTTGGTGAATCAACTTAAGATTAGATAAACTTCTTCTGATCAATCACAAAATATCATCAATTAATTATAAAAAATTACAAACTTTGCTCAATTTTGTAATTATAATTTGAATTCTAAAAAGTGACAATAAAATGCTCAAACTTTTAATTTTTTTTCAATTCTAACCTAAATTTTGAAAAGTGATAATAAAATGTTCAAATTTTAATTTTTTAAATTCTAGTCCAAACTTTAGAAAGTAACAATAAAATGTTTAAACTTTTAATTTTTTTAAAATTATAGTCTGATGTTAATGTCTATATTAAGTTTGCTGATGTGATTTGCTACGTATTTTAGAAATCCTAATAATTATTACACATCAGTCAAAATTAACACAACAGATAAAGATCAATGAAACGACGTCGTTGATAAAAATGGAATCCTTAAATTAGTTTACGCAACTTTAGTCTTTTGTTATCTGTTTGTTTTTTTGACACCCTCAACTATTTATTTTTTGTTTGTTCTTTTGATACCCTAAACTACTTTCGAATCGCAACATACTACACCAACAAGTTTTTTATTTTCTGTTCGTTCTTTCGATGCCCTCAACGTGACGATGTTGACTGGTCCAATAAATAAATATAGGGAGTCTCACCTATTTGAATTTAAATTAGATAAGAGTATTGATTAAGAAATAAGGTCTTGTTATTAATAATGTCACAATTTTAAAAAAAGAATATTAAAAATTAATGTCGCATCATTATCCGTTACAAACTTTGACAAATTTCTTAATTCGTCAAATTTCATAAACTTATTTAAATTGATTTAACCCCCAAGATTCAATAAGCTTTAAATCCGAAAATATATTTACTCTCAATTCGTCAATCAGAAAATCTAAAAATTCCATTGGAAATCCACTTCCAATGGATTTTAATAGAGAAATAGAAGATTTTATTGTAGACTTGACATAAAATTCCTAAGAATTTTTTAAATTATATGAAATTGTTGGTGAAAATTATGAAGCTATAAAGAAGGTTAGTGTCTTTAATTGAAAAAAAAACATACTTTTAGAGAGTAATGAAAATTTAGAGTCACATTCAAAATTCATATGCAAATTTAGAATTTTATCAATTAGGATTTCGGCATCTTTAATTTGGAAGTTGGTGTTTAATAAGTATGGGGTTTAAATCAATGTTTGGATAACTTAAGATTGACAAATTAAGGTTTTGTCATAAATATTGGATATTTTTAGGGATTTGTAGTTATACAAATTAAAATTTGATCACAACTCGCTAATAGAATGACTATTTAACATTAATTTAATAGGTTTTATATAAGACACCCATCACAATAAGAATAAGGGTCTTATTGCTTAATTGATAATTTTTTTTTAATTTAGATAATGAATATACTATTGTGAAATATAATAAATATGACAATTAATTAATGATTTATTTTTAAAAAATTTATAATGTTCTTGAAGATTAAAAAAAAGTTCATTTCAAACCTAGCACTTATACTAAATTTTAATACAACCAAACTTTAATAGTAGTTTTTAATGTCAAATTAGTATAATTCCAAACTATTATTAAGGTTCTACCGATTTGAATTGAAGTGAACACCCCAAGGTCTTGTTTCATGACCAATAATGAAGAAATTAGAATAAAAAATAGGAATAGAAATGAAATGCGGGGACCGAGGTATGAATAAAATTACTAATTATGCGTGTTTGGTATGCAAGCACTAGAAATGAGAATATAGAAGTTAATAATTATACAGATGAAAACAATGTTAGCAAATAAAGCGAGCGACGTGAGAGAGCGAGTGAGAGCAGTAGAGTGCCTATTACTTTGCAGATCACTGGTGAGTTTGTGATCCGTCATCCATAGCTTCTTCTTCTTCTCTCCCATCTCCTTCTTGTATGCCCTTAGCCCGATCCCCATCTCCAAAAATCCCCCTTTCAACCCTTTCTCCAATCCCTAACTCCGTAAACATTGACCCAAATTGCCCCAACATTCCTTCTGTTAAGATGCCCATAGGATCACAAAAGTTTTCCGAAGCACTTACTAACCTAGAGATTCTTTTAACTAACTAAGACCAAAAATCACTTAAAGCTCTTCCCAAAACCTAGAAATCTATTGTCGCTGACGGTGTGGAGGAGGCCTCTAGCATCAAAGCTCTGGCCTACTACTCTCCAGAAATCAAGGAGGATCAAATTTTCGTCATCTCGCCGCCAGAGTTAACACAGAAAGGAGCAAAGAAGTTTTGGCATGCCCTAATAGGCTTCTTCATTGGTAAGCGCCCTGCCTTTCCAGTAGTCCAGAGAGCCCTGTCCAAGGCTTGGTTAGCTTGTGGATTAACCGAAATATTAGTGACTAGCTCAAATAAATTTTTGTTCAAGTTTGATTTTGAATGGGGGTTGAATGAGGTGTTGGAAAAGGGACCCTGGCATATCCAAGGGAAGCCTTTGTTCTTACAAAAATGGAGCTTGAATGCGGGGGAGTAGGAGGATGTTCGATATGCCCCTATTTGGATAAGATTCCACAACATCCCCTATGAGCATTGGAACAATGAAGGGTTGGGTAGGATTGCTAGTGCAGTGGGATATCCTTTTCTGATGGATTCTCACACACCAACAATGTCCATAATACTATACGATAGAATGTGTGTAGAACTAGATCTGTAAAAGAATTGGCCTTCGTCATTTCAATTGGCAACTTATGATGATGAGGGAAAGATGACATTTAAAGAGATTGCAATAAAATATGAATGGAAACCTGAGAAGTTAGCTCTGAAAAAAAATGGCAACCAACTGGTCGTATGTTTGAAACTGGGACTCAAGCTAAATTGGAAAAGGATAATAATTATAAACCTTCAAGTGGAAACCAACAGATGGAAAGTGGCCAGGGGCAAAGCCCTGAAAAGGTACAAACTAGTCCTAAGAAAAACAAATTAGCTGGAACCCCAGTTGAGTAGAGTAAAGGTAAGGAAGTGTAGCAGAAGTAGGATGATCCTAAAGTAAACCTAGAAGATGCTGACTATCCTGGCATGAGCAAATCAGGTAATTCTATTGCCTCTCCTAAATCTGATGTGGTTCCTAATATTTCAAATAAAGCTCAGAGCTCGGGTTTGATGGAAGGGGCAGAGGGGGACTTTTCCATTAGGAGAGGTAGGAAATATAGAAGAAAACAAAAGCAGTAGCATTGTCTTAGTGTCGTCAATAATGGATCTAGGTTTTTGGAATATTAGAGGTCTTAATAACCATAAAAAAACAGCTAGCTATGAATCCTCCCTTAAGATGCTGTCAGTTTCTTTTGTGTATTTGATAGAATTTAGGATTAAGTCTCTTTTCCTTTTGAATAATATTTGCTCTACTATGTTTCCTAGATGGCATTTTTGTATTAATTGTAATTTTGAATCCAGATCGTTATTTGTGCACTCCTATTATTACCACTGAACAATTTGATCATTTTGGAAGTGTCTCCTGTGAATTATGATTCTGTTTTCTTTGTTACTTGTGTTTATGGCTCTAATAACCTCACTCATAGGAAAAATCTTTGGGCTAACCTTTCAAACATCAAACTTACTATTAGGAACCAACCATGGATTTTGGTTGGTGACTTTAACACCATTATGTTTTCTCACGAAGTTGCTCCCTTTAGCTCCTCGGCTATAAGTGGAATGAGAGATTTTAGGAAGCGTGTAGAGGATTGTGGTGTGTTTGATCTTAACTCTAGTGGTCCTACTTTTACTTGGTCCAATAAGCAATCTAGTGATCTACACATAGCTAGAAAACTAGATAGAGCTCTTATAAACTCGAAGTGGAGTTATCAATTTCCTAGATCCTTTGCAGAGATCCTTAATAGTGATAAGGTCTGCTGCTTTCCTTAAAAGAAGATCTTCACTTTTCAGATTTGCAAACTTCCTAGTCTCTCAACCTAACTTCCTTTAGACAGTAGAAGAGTCATGGAACACTCCAATTCGAGGAACCCCTATATTCTGTGTTGTGTCAAAGCTCAAACTAATCAAAAATGCTCTCAAATCCCTAAATTCAGTTCAGGTAGGTGATATCAATGACAGAGTTGAGTCTTGTCAAGTTGAACTGAATAACATCCAAGACCAAATGAGGATTTTGCCTAATAGGACTCAACTTGTTGCCGAAGAGCATGAGGCTATGACCAATTTGTTTAATGCTTTAAATGACCAAGAGTCATTCTACAAACAAGCTTCCCGCATTAAATGGCTTAGGGACGGGGATAGGAACACTAGGTTCTTCCACAATTCCATCTTGTCGAATAGGAACAGAAACACTATCCACTCCTTACTGGTGAGAAATGGCCAAAGGATTACTAACCTAGAAGAAATCCAAAAAACCTTTCAAAATTTCTTCGAAAACTCTCTTGGTAAAAAGAAAGACCTAACTTCTGCAATGGAATATGTGACACCTCTTTTTCCCCACCCAATTCCTGAGAACCTTAGAAACAATCTTGTAACTGAAGTTACATCTCAGGAGATTAGGGAAGTTTTCTTTTCTTTCAATCCAAATAAGGCCCTGGCCTTGATGGGTTCAATGATTTTTTCTTTAAACATACTTGGCCTATTATAGGTAATGAGATCACAAGGGCAATTCAAGACTTTTTCCAATATGCGAAGCTCCTCAAAGAGCTTAATTCAACCTTTATTTCTCTTATTCCAGCGAAGAACCAACCCTCCACTGTATTGGACTATAGACCTATTTCTTGTTGTAACATGATTTATAAGGTGATCACAAAAATCATGTCTAATAGACTTCAACAGATTTTTCCCCTCATCATTAGTTCAAACCAAAGTGCTTTCGTTAAAATCATCGTATAGGGGACAACATTCTCTTAGGTCAAGAATGTTCAAGAACTATCACTTTTCTAATAGCCATAAGAGATGTTCTTTTAAAATAGACTTGGAAAAAGCTTAAGATTATATTCAGTGGGATTTTCTCCTCAAGGTACTCCTAGATATAGTACTCCCTCCTATGTTTATTAAGTGGATTGAAGAGTGTTTAATCTCTCCTTCATATTCTATCCTTATTAATGGGATTGCTACAAAAAAAAATTTGTGGGAAATCAAGATTAAGACAAGGTGATCCTCTCTCTCTCTGTACCTGTTTATTATCTATATGGAGGTCCTTTCTAGGAGTCTCAATGATTCGATAGTAGGAAATCTTACTTTTAAATTCCACTGGAGATGCAAATCTCTCAAACTTTCCCATCTTTTATTTGTTGATGACTTGTTAATGTTTTGTCATGCTAATTTGACCTCGGTGACTACCTTGTTTAATTGCTTGAACACTTTCTCTAAATTCTCTGGTTAGGAAATGAATATTAACAAGATTCAATTCTTTTTATCTCATGATATGAATCATTAGGCCATTCAATTGGAAACACTTTTGGGTTTTAAAAGAGGTCAGGTCCCTATGGAATATCTAGGTGTGCCTCTATTAACTAGATGGTTGACTAGGAGAGAATGTATCTCCTTGTTGGAAAAAATTGACTCCAGAATTAACAAATGGACTAATAAGGCATTTTCCTATCCTGGTAGGCTCCAGTTGGTAAATTATGTTCTTTCTACCTTTCAGGTCTGTTGGGCTAGCCATTTCATTCTTCTTGCTTTTATTATTAAAGAACTTGAGTCTAAACTTAGGAACTTCTTATGGTCTGGGAAGGTTGTGTCTAAAACTCATGCCAAGGTAAAGTGGTATAATCTTTGTAAACTTAAAAAGGAGGGTGGTATGGGAATTAAACACTTATCCACTTGGAATAATGTATTTTTAGGTAAAAGAATCTGGGTTCTCTTTAATGATAGGAAAGCTTTGTGGGTTAAATAGGTGCACACCATTATTCTTAGAAGAAATAACTTCTAGAGTGCCCAACCAATTAGCAATAGCTCTTGGAGCTAGAGGAAACTCAATTAGGTCAGGATTATTATTGGGAACCATTTTAGATTTAGGATAGGAAATGGTGTTTCAACTTTCTTATGGCAGGACTCGTGGCATCATAGAGGAATACTGAAGGATCTCTCAACCCCAAAAATTTTCAATGGTTCAGAACTCCCAATGAATGCAAAAGTAGTTGAAGTTATCAATAACAATGTCTGGAACTGGCAAGATGCCACAATTGAGGCCATTCTTATGCTGTTAGAGTAGTGCCCTAAAGGCCATCTCCTTTAGTGCATTTTGTTCAAAGTCGTGTACAGACTTTATGAATAAATAAAGAAAGGCTTAGTTCATTAATTTGATATTCATTGTTATGAATTGATATTGATCTTTAATCGAATTAATGAAGTCCATGATATAAGACATAGCATGAAGGAAATTATGATGTGATCATACT
>JANKOD010000005.1:11052396-11071615 GCA_026284645.1 Erythroxylum acuminatum | reverse complement strand
GCATAATCCCTGTGGACACGACTCGGTTCTTACCGATTTATTACTCACTTCGACAACCGTGCACTTGCGGTTCACGACCAGATACATTTTCTGTTTTAGGTATACAACTACATTTTAGAGGTTTACTTGGACTGTATTTTTTTGCTTGTGGGTTAATGAATAATTAGTTTATGTGGTAAGCCATATTTTCTTAGGTAAGCCTCATTTTTATGAACTTAGTTTATTTACAATTATACATCTTTTGAGTCTTCGCTATTTCCTTTCTTCATATATGTTTTTGCATAGATCCAAATGCTAATGCACTGTACCTTAATGTTCTTACTTTCTTCCTCATATGTGGTTAATTTCTAGATATTCATTCCATCTTCTCTTTAAAACTTTTTTACTTTTTTATATGCTTGTGTGTGCAACATACACTTGAACGGGGATTTGCCATAATGTCTTCTCATAAGTAGATCAATCTTGAATAAAATTAATTCACTTTGATCATTCTTGCTACACTATTGCTAAAGGATGACTAAGTCGATTGTTGCATGTTAGCTAGTTAGTGTTGCTAGTTAGAAATTCAAGCCTATGACATATGTATGGCCTTGTAATGAATTCTTATGACTTACAAGTGGGCTTATAAGTAATTTTTGAAGGACAAGCGCATCTTTTTTATCATCCTTAACTTTTATATTAAAATGCATGGAATGCAGCTAAAGTTATAACTTTTTAACTATCAAAATATATTTTAATGGAGCAGAAAGATCAAATTATTCCTTTAAGACTAACTAATAAATTCAATATATTTCATAATGTTTTGAGCGTGAATTCTTATCCTAACATTTGACTCCATATGTCACACCATGAAAAATTAAGGTTTCATTAATAATATATCTAAATAAGGGTCAAATTATTGGAAACTGTATTTTTATGGGTCATTTAAATGTGTTAGAATGTTAAAGGTCATTATGCATTTAATAATTAACATTAAGAATTTATCTAATCCTTTTTGCAAATGCATATATTATTTTGCATATAGGTTATGTGTTCTTCGTTACGTTCCTTATCTTTCACTAATTTGAATGCTTTTGTAGAAATTTAGTTATTTTTAAGTACAGCGAGGACATTTTTTATTCAAAAATTTAAAGTCCTATTTTGATTGGTTAAAGTATATCTAATGCTTAAGGATAATGTTTAAAGCTAATATTGGCCTTCTGGTAGTTAATTTACACCTAAAAAATCCTTAGTTACTCTTTATATTACATAAGGTGCTTACATTCCCTGAAAGGAAAGTGAAAAGAAGCATCTTATTTTGCTCTTTATATTACCTAAGTTGCTTACATTCCTTGAAAGGAAAGTGAAAAGAAGCATCTTATAAGCTAAGTGAGCTACTGCAATAGCCAAGCTGGGCTTAAAAGTTAAACTTGTTAAGCTTGAGTACTTTATTTCTTAATAATTAATTGCAAGTTGATCTAGATAGAATGATGCTCGCTATTGTTTGTATTACATTACTTTGCTAGGACTTAAGGTGTCTTATATGCAAAACTTATTTTGATTGGTCTTACATTATGTGTTTTTTTTCCTTCTTTATTTATTCACCACCTAAGCACTTAAGCTTCAAGGATGAAATTATGGCAATACAATAGAACAGAGGTGACAATGATCAATAGTTATACGTTTAACATTTCATAAAGTCTTTATATTGTATGATAACCATTTGTTAAGATGAATAAGATCTCCTGGTGATCTTACTTTATGTTTATAGTAAAATAAACTTTGGTTAAATTTGTTATTCATATGAAGGCTTAATGATATCTTAGAACTAATGTAGCAGATGATAAATCAATAGCTACCTAACACCATCCTTCTGCCACCAAATCTTAGGTACAAATAATGAATTATGCTAATTTAATCAACTCTTGAGATACAATCTATCATTCATGAGTGGCTACAATAACCTTTAACTAATAATTAACCAGTCCAATTAGCATTCAATTTGGAATGTTGTATACTAGCTATGGTTTTGTACAGTCTAAAGTGATTTGATCATTCTATCATTTAAGTTAAGTTATTTTATTTGATTTACATGGATCATTTCTAAAGCATTATTTAACAATATAGAAGTTAAACAATTCTTTATTTGTATATATAGAATACCATTCATAATGTCGACTGTCTATCATCTCATGTGAAACCTCCATTCTCTACATATTTGAGTTCTTCAAATTAGGAATTATTAGTTTGTTAATTCACATACATCTGGTAAATAGAATCATAGAAGAATTACAATTATTTGTAATTTTATGGTTTATCTTTAAATAGAAGAAAATTGTCTTATAAAAGAACTACAATTATAGTGTATGTATGTGTGTGTATCAATTTATTTATGAATACAGTCATTTTATAACAATTATAATATATTTTTCTAGGAATGAGATGATAAAGAGTGAATGAGGAGATACTTTATGAAGGATTTTGGAGTAGCCACACATATTTGTTTTGTTTTGTATTTTGGTTGATGCACTTATAATTTTTCATATAGATTAGAAGAAGTTAATATATGTGCATTTTAAATAATAAAATTTTGCCTACTATATATGTTTTGGATATGTTAAAGGTTGAATTCCAGTAACCCATATAGACTATATGATAGCATATATAGATGCAATTTTTGTCCATTAACATTTAATAATATATATTTTAAGGTATACATTAATGTATGTATAGCTTTAATACTATATATTGTTATCTTAATGAATATCAGTGTATTGTATGGTTATTGCTTACTCAATGGCAAGGGTTTGCCTTTATATTAACATGTACATTGGATATTGCTGCCTAAACAAAATCAATTCATTGTCTTATAAATACTCAAAATGTTGCTATTGTTTGAAACTATTTTATTGCCGTAGTCAAAACTTGAAGCAACATTATTCATTTCATTACCTAATCAATAAATTTTGTTGTCTTGTAACTATAGGAATGCCACTTTATTTAACAGTAAGAATTATGACGTGTTAATAAAAATGCAAAGATAATTACATTTCTAATTATGCTTTTGCTAGTTACTTAATGTCTTTTTTTATTGTAGTGATAATAACAAAAAGAGATGAGATTATCCCATAAAGTTATACGAAGTTAAGTGACTTCCTAACAAATTTTTTTAATATATTCTTCAAATGTTAAAATTTGCAACCGAGCACGTTAATAATTTAGTTATTATATTCTTTTATCTCACATTGTTAGGCTATATAATAGGATTACAAAACTGAGCTTTAGGACTTAGAGAGACAAGCTAATTGGTTGGTGAGACTCATATAATATTAAGAATATTCAAATGTTTTTTTTAGAATTTAAATGAAAGTTGAAGATCTTATAAAATTTATTTTAAATAAAACAAAATTTAAAATATAATAATTTTTAATCCCACTAAATGTAAGGTATAATTTGAATTTTTGTGATATTCTTTAAATGACCATTTTACTGTAGTTTATTTCGTTACATGCGGTTTATTTCCTTACATTTGATTCATCTGCATGATAGAACAAACGCAAGACAACCTATCCAAGTGTTTCATGGCGGCACTGGAGTGTCTTTCCAAGCTCCACGTGGAACGTATCATACTCTTTGGTGAAAACGATGACGAACATTTGATTATTAGATTGTTGTCAAAAGTGAAAGTCCTGTTTCTTCTCCTCTTTGAAAGTGATCATCTATAAATGCTACGACACCTTTTGGCAAAAGAGTAGGGTGAAGATGGTTAATGAAGTTGTCAGTATGTTCGCCTCTGAAACTCAAAAACACATTGTACTTCTATTGGTTAGATGCTTGGAAGTGTAGAAGATGAAGTTGAAGCCAAGAGAGACATTGGAGAGAGCTCATACATGATCATAAACATGTTCCTGAATCAATGTCTCACCTGCCACACGCTTGTTGGCTAACTATTGTTACTAAATTCTTGTAAGGAATTAGTTAATTAGTTAATGGACCACAAAGAAAGCACATTGATAATTTTTATGTAATATTGCTACGTTATGTTGTTATTATGTGTCTACTTTAATTTATGTGGTTTATAATTAACAAAATCATACTTAATTTAGTGAAAACTTAAATGTGAGTTTATTTCAGATGTTATTCTTATATTTGAGGATTGTTTTATCCTACCAAAGATTATAATATTGATAAGAAACTGCTGGTTTGTTTATAAATTAGAAGAGAGAGAGAACTTTTTTCGTTTAGTTTTTATAATTCAATGTTGTTAGCCATTTTTAGTCGATGAGAATTGCTTAGATCTACTTCTGTTTTTTTATCGCGGTTTGTAGTTTACAAAAACATGTTTAGTTATTAATCAAATATAGATATATATGTATTCTTAATGATAATTACGTATTAGATAAAATTTAAAGATAAATTGATTGTAATTAATTAAATTTATTTAAATCTTTTTTATAATATTTTATTAAAATGAATAATTTAAATATTTTATTTTATTTTAAATATAAATCAAATTTTATTTGAAATATCCAAATTTTATTTGAAATATATATTTTAAAGATATTTTATATTTATTTATATTTATTAATAGTTATTAAATTAATTTTATTTAATTTAATTACAGAAATTAAATAAAATTAAATTATTCATAATTCTTATTAATAATTATATTTAATTGATAGTAAATTAGATGATAAAAATAGAACAAAAAAACATCATAAATTTTAAAAACCGGAAAAAATAAAAAATAAAATTCAAACAAACAAACAAACAACTATTTTTACTAAATTTGAAAATAAAAACAACAAACGGGAGAAATAAATAGAAACGAGAAGTGAACTTTAAATTTTGTCGTATGGTCCTTCAGGCAAAGGGATCCGTGGCGCAATGGTAGCGCGTCTGACTCCAGATCAGAAGGTTGCGTGTTCGATTCACGTCGGGTTCAAACCCCTCAAGCATGACTCCCTCTCCTTTTTTTCTCATCTTCCGTTCATGTTTTCCTATTCATCCTTCATGCTGTTACGAAGCGCGCATCAGCACAGAATCTGTGTTACCCACAAGATTTCAAAGATTTTACTTTAAGCATTCATCACCAGATTTATACCATGTTGTACAGGGGGATGAATACATCAACACATTACTAACATAATCACGTATCACCCATTTGTGGTGTCATCTTCTTCAGGCTTCACAAAGAACTCAATATAAGCAATTCTACAGGGTTGCTGGTACCCAGCTGAATCAATATGTGAGTGTGATGGTCTTGCAACTGAAACCAGATGTTGAACTTTCAACATGCCACCTCTCCCAATGCTCAACTTGCTACCTCTATTGTCTTTAATCACACTGCTGGGAATGTTGGAAGTTGTAGCTCGAAGGAACTTGTACTTATACCTATGCATAGAAGTTAGAATCAGACACCAGTCGAGGAGCTGTCCAATGATTTCATACAACAGTTTTGAGAAAAGACCTGTAAGAGACTTGCTGATCACAGTGAAATGCAGTTAACAAGTCGGTGTTGGCATAATACATGAAGTCTATCTACAAAAAGCAAAAGTTTTAGAAAATGTGAATATAATTCAGCCTTCACACCAAGTAACTGTTCATACAAATAACACCTGCAAGTCTCCATGGCCTTCTCCCCTGAAAGTAACAGAAGGGGGTACTGGTTTTAGAATGATCTGGATGCTGGATCCTGGCCATTCGAGATCATCAATAGCTTCTTTCAGTGCTGCAGACTATGTTGTGGAATACCATAACATCAGACAACAAATTGAGAAAAGGAGCCGGTTATGAAACATAAAAGTTTGTAAAATAAAGCAAAACTTTTAGGATCGACTTTTTTTTTTTTGATAGCATCAAATACAAAGCATATTACTCGGTGTTTTGAAGAAGTAGGAGCATCTCTTGAAAAAAAAAAACCATTTCCGAAATAACAGTGCCCTTGCAATTTTTTCCTTAAATCTCATTTCATGAACAAAATGGTCTAGACAAGAACAACAGATTCTCATTTTCCAAAAAAAAAAAAGAGAAAAGGAACAACAGACTCTCAGAAACGTTAGATTCACATCAATGCATCATGCAATAATCAAATGAAATGTCAAATAGTTAACACAGGTTCTATTTGTCATTAGTTGAGTCCAAAATGCATTGGCATCAATGCAATAGGTTGACATCCTGCACAAGGAATTCTAAAGAATTTTCGCATTTCTCTCCTAAAAGACCAAATTAGTGCTAGTCCTTGACGTAATAGGATAAGGAGTATACTTTGACGGTAAAACTGCGAGGTTTGGTCCCAGCAGGTTCAAAATTGTAGTCCCATGAAACAGTTTCGGGGATTCTTGTCCTGATTTCAGCATAAATACAGGAATCCACTGAATCAACAGACCTGAAGGACCATGAAAATTAGGTCGATCAAAATAAACGGATACAATATCCGCAATCCAAGCAACTAATTTTGGTCAGGATAACTTTTTCAAATGGTATTTAAGCACCATCTAAACTGAAGATAAAGACCCTTGTACATTGGGAATTGACTTTAATGTATGTATGTATATGTATATGTATGTGTGTGTGTGTGTGTGTGTGTAGTTTACCAAATCACCAAGTCTGAGTGCAGAAAGTAAATATGTACGTGAGAAGAAGCTGCATATCAGGTCCGGGATATGTGATCTCGATGACGGTGGGGTGACCCGGAACAGAAAACGTGTTCAGGCAATCAACCAAAAGGCCCAAGCTCACTCCAAAACGAGGTCGCACTTCCGCATTATACTCGTATTTGATGAAGAGCTTAATCAAATTCCAATCAACCATTAATTAGTAGAATACTTTTTATAATTTTAGAAAATTAAAAAGTAACTAATTAGCTGTGTTCTGGTGGTGATGTGACGGTATGGTATCTAAGACTAGTAGTAGCACCTACCTCCTTCTGAAGATAAACTTTAGCTTGGAGGCAGCCGGTTTCCTCCACAATCAAAACCACACCGTGTTCCGATAACTCTAGTACGGCGTCCTGTCATATAAAACAAAGCTAGCAAATTACTATAAAAAAAGAAATGGTGAAAGTTGGGAAGAAGAACCTTACCTGGTGGCGCTTCCAGCGGACGGCCGAGAGAGCGTCGACCATGCCTTGGACGTTATCCACCTGGAACACCAGATCGGCAGCCGGTGAACTCATTTTTCCCCTTCGTCTTTTCTTTTTTCTTAAAAAGAGCAAATCTTCTTTAGCTTCCCGCCATCTTCTTAAAATATAGAGCAACACGTTTTTCACTAAAAGGAATTTCTTAGTAATAGTTATTTATAAAAGCCCGACGCGGTCCAAAGAGCAGCACTCGATTCTTATCCTTACTTTACTATTATACCCCTACTCTTATAGCGATTTTATAATTTTGACATTTCGAGTCATCCTCGAGTGATCCAATTTTTTTAATTGAAAGCCAGCGCTGAATTGAATTCTATTCGTGAAAAATGAAAAATCATGGTTGAAGAAGCTTTACTTGTAAGGGGTTAAAGGACAAAGCTGTAATTTCAAAATAATCCCCCAATCTCTAAATTTGAACTTTCCTTTTTTTGCTTCCCCAAATTTCCGCGGCCGTACATTCCTCACCCTCTCTTCCCTACTTTTTCTGGACCGCCCCAATCTCTAGGGTTTTACAGATTTGCTTCTCTTCCAAAACCCTAAATCTTGCTGTTTCCTTTGTTTCTAATTTATTCTTAATCGCTTCATATAAATATTAATTCCATCTTCTGCACTGGATTGCGTTGAAATGGATGGGCCTGTTGACAAAGGCAGTGGTGCCGATGCCTCCGGCGGCGACGCATCTACAGCCGGGGGTTCAACTCCGGTGCCGATGTCGAATCAGGCGAATGTGCCGCCGCCCTTCTTGAGCAAGACTTACGACATGGTGGACGACCCGGCGACCGACCCGATCGTGTCGTGGAGTCCAACCAATAACAGCTTCGTAGTGTGGAATCCGCCGGAGTTTGCACGTGACTTATTGCCCAAGTACTTCAAACACAATAACTTCTCCAGCTTCGTTAGGCAACTTAATACCTATGTAATTGCCGCTTGCTTCTCTTTTGCTCGTTGTTTTCGTTTCAGTTTTGTACCATTGTACTATTTAAATTCCTCACAAGCTGACGGTTGATTTGCTTATTGGATAAGGTTAGTTGTTTGAGTGTGTTGATGGTAATTTGTAGACTTGTACGTTAGAGACAAGGGTAGAGAATTAGTTTCCGTAGTGGAATTTGCGTTTTTGGTGTACCTAAATATCTTCTTTGGTATTTTGTACTATTGATAGAATTCGATGTTTCTTTAGTTGGAACACCTTGTTTGCGGTATGCAAAAGCAATATTGTAGAGGCAGCTTTCGGTATTTGTACAGTGTTGATGTTAGATAATATCTTGAGCTATATACTATGTTTATGTATACGCTTTTCCGTATCTCTTACTTATGCTTTAGGGATGGAAACATGGAATTCTGTCGTCCATCTTTGTGTAGAATCTTCCTTCCTTGTGCCCCCATAGTTGGTAGAATGTTGAGCTGGGTGTCACCGTGCTTACTGATTGTCGACATAGATTTTATTTAATTAGTTGACTGTTAGCGTTTGTTCACATATAGAGCATGTTTTCACTTTTGTCAAGGTCAAGAATACAGAGAGCTAGATTTTATTTTATTATGAAAATTTGAGTCCTGAGGTAGATTATAATCTTAGGCAGGAAGCTTGGAGTGATAGCTAAGCACTTCAGTAAACATTATTCACTGTAAAATCATAGCTACACTTGAAAGAGGAGAAAAAATTTGGTGGGTTTATATACCGCTTTGTTTGTAATATCATTGCCATGATTTTTTTTTTATTGTCCACCAAAAAAGCAAATAAATCTCATGAATTGAGATAGTATTTTCTGAACCTTCAGTTATCAGAAAGCATTTAATCAGATGGTAAAACTTGATTCTAGCTTTAGAATAGGTTGGGAAGAGCATGTGGGTTTTCTTTGACTTTCATTTCAAGGAACAGTGATTGCGTCATCGAAATTGAATACATGTAATTAATAAACCGAGTTTATTTTTTAGGCATGCTAGTTATTAACCATGTCATTCTAGTAAATGAAACCAATGCTAGGATGGCTTGTGATGGAAATTATGGAGGATTGCCCTGAAACCTAGGGATTTCAGGCTAAGCATGAGAAGAATGGAGGCCATGCTTTGTTATTTTAGATGCTGGTGGTATAGTAGGTACAACAATGATGTGTAGGTTCCTTAAAATGATAGTTTTCTTGCTATCTGCAACTGTAGATGATGAAATTGGTCACATCTTAAGAGTTAGAAGGATGAGCTTTCTAAGGAATTAGAATGTTTGTAATAAGGTGGTTGTAGCTTGTAAATTCGTTCTTGCACCTGTAAATGCTATGTAGGGGTTGGACTCGGTGAGATTGATATTCCCCCAACTTGCATAAACTAGCTGTTATTCCCCTTGAGGCTTCCTTGAGATGGTGTTGTTATGCTCAAAACATGCCAAATCAGTTAGAAAGAGTGAGAAAATACTGTAGAATTGGAAGTAAAGAGGTAATAAAAGCAAAATGGTGCGGATGGGGTAGAGGTGAAAAAAATGAAACTTATCTGGAAAACATGGTGAATTTTCTGTAAAGGTTATGGGCTATTACATGGCTTGCTTACAGATACAATAGAGTGACCTTTCCTCCCTTGTAAAACAAGAGTTGTGAAGGAAAGGAGCAGGGCCAGAGCGATTGGGAAGGTGCTCACGAGATCCAACACTTCAGAATTATGAGTCAGGTATTTTGGTCATCTGGTTTGTTCGTATATGATAAAGTGACTCTCAATGTACCATGTAATACCAGTATCTCTGAAGATTTAGCTCCCTTTTGTTGAAAGGGAACAAGTACATTCTGTAACTACCCAAAACTGGTTTGACCATGACTCTTAGTTAAGTTGAGCGGAGTATATCAAAGTCAGGGTGAATGAGTAGCTGTAACAAGACATAGTTCTTGGTTGGAATAAGATCCGTTGACAAAAATGAAGACCATATTATGTTCTCAATTTGTTCCATACATTCTAAAACTGAGGAACACGTCTCTTTTTATTTTTCCTTCTTAATCCTTGGATTTCTTCAAGTTTAAAGTTCTGATATCAATTCTTCTGGTATTTTCTCAGCAAACAAATGGAGCAGAATTGGAAAATGATAAGAAAGCATGGCTTAGGTTGATCACAACCTGATCACAAGGTTAATTGGTCATTTTATTTTTGAATTTTAGTCCATTGTAGCTTAGATCTAATTGGACTCAGAAGCATATACAGATTACTGGTTAGAGAGGGTAGCACATTTCCTCCTACTGCAGTTTGTAAAAGTTTTGCAAGAGTAAACTTGTCTATCTCTTCGATGCTGTTTGTTTTAAGTTATGCTCGATTGATGCATGCATCATTTTGTTTAGATTAGGGAGGACTTCAATGTCATGTTGACCTTCTCTGTAAAGTGATTCTGGACATTAATCTAGTGGATAGTATGCAAAGATTGATAAGAGTGCTGCTGGCGAGCTAGGTGAAATAGGTATTGAAATTCTATAAAGGCTTGAGAACCCGCATTTCTGTATTCATTTAATTATTGCTGGTTTGCCATATAAAATACATTTGGATTGGTTCCATTCAATTGTAACTTGCTTATGATAGACATTGTCTAAATTTGATGCTTCGGTTTGCAACTTTTTCCCTGAATGGTTGCTTATCTGTTTTTTTTTTTCGTTTTTTGGAATTATTGACTTGAGTTTTTTTTCCCTGTAACCACAAAAAATATGAACATCAGTTGTTAGGGTTGTTAATGGCTGAAGTTACAAGGAAACATTCAGCAGAACCAATTGTTTATTATTTATGCTTTTCCAGAAATTTCTTTGGATGCTTGAGAGTTGTAAAACAAAATCTGTACATGGAAAAGAAATGAGTGATGAAACAGGAGAGAGAATGGATCGTTATATCATAATTACAAGTAATATTTTCCATATCCACTTGGTTTGGTTGCAATCAGTCTTTTATGCTTTTCTTCTGACGCCAACTTTATGATGCTATAGTGTCTACCGTACTTTCTATGCAGTTCTGATGTTAATTCGAAGATTATCAAGTTTGTATATCATTTTCTTGTTGCAAAACATGTTTTCTTGCATATTTGAGGGAGAACCAATGAACAGGAGTTCTGAACTGGATAGTGGTTGAAATTTCAAAATGTTGTAGAAAGAAGTCCACTATTGAATGCTTGCTTCTGTTCTTGCTACTTAATAGATGTAAGTCTTCACAGACTAGTATTACAAGAACATTTCTTGTTTCGGACTCTTCAGATACTGGTATTACAAGAACCATTTCTTGTTTCTGACTTTTCAGATACTAGTATTACAAGAACCATTTCGTGTTTCTGATTATCTGTGTCTAAATAACTTAAGGTTGTGCTTTTGCTCCATAATTGAGTTTTAGTTTTTCTTCAGCTTGTAATCACATTGATGTCTTATGCAAAGAATACACAGTCACCAGAGCACTTAGCTGGATGCAGAGGTGAGTTGATAGAATGCCTCAGCAGCTTTTAGACTCTTAGGCAAGTCACCCTTGGTGAGGCTCTTACCTTGGTGCACCTTGACAGTGCCTTCTTTTGGAGAAAAGCTCCCTAGGTCCATTGAAGATTTGCCAAATTCATGCTTAGGCTAAGTATTAAAGGGTTCCTAACAAATTTAAATTCTAGAGAATCACTCTTCAAAAAAAAACATCACACCTTTGATGATTTATGTTAAGGCATGATAATCTATGTGGTTAACATCTTGTTTGATGAATGTTTCTTATATCAATAACTGTTGATTATTCAACATTATTTTTTCTATTTAATTTCTACAGTGGGTAATCATTTTTAATTGCGTATTTTGTCTTAATTAATTGTGATGTTTCCTCTCTTCCCCACAACTTTTTATATTGTTTCATGTATTAAACAGGGTTTCCGAAAGGTTGATCCAGACCGCTGGGAGTTTGCCAATGAGGGTTTTTTAAGGGGTCAAAAACACTTACTTAAGAGCATAAGTCGTCGGAAGCCTGCCCATGGTCATGGCCATCAACTGCCACAACACTTACATGGGCAGAGCTCATCGGTGGGGGCGTGTGTTGAGGTTGGAAAATTTGGTTTGGAGGAAGAAGTTGAGAGACTTAAACGAGACAAGAATGTTCTAATGCAGGAACTTGTTCGGTTGAGGCAGCAGCAACAGACTACTGATACTCAGTTGCAAGCTATGGTGCAGCGACTTCAAGGGATGGAACAGCGGCAGCAACAAATGATGTCATTTTTAGCTAAGGCTATGCAAAGCCCTGGCTTCTTGGCTCAGTTTGTACAGCAGCAAAATGAAAGCAATAGGCGCATTACAGAAGCCAACAAGAAAAGGAGGCTCAAACAGGATGGTGTTTCTGAGAGTGAGATATCTGGTGCTTCTGATGGACAAATTGTCAAGTATCAGCCTCTGATGAATGAGGCAGCTAAAAACATGCTCAGGCAGATTATGAAAATGAACACTTCTTCCAGGTTGGAATCTTATAATAATAATCTTGATGGTTTTATCATTGGCAATGGCTCGTCTCCATCTAATGCTATGGACACTGGTAGCTCTTCAACCCGTACATCTGGAGTGACTCTCCAAGAGGTTCCACCTATTTCAAGGCCATTGAATTATGTAAAGGCAGCTTCAGGGATGTCAGGTCATGACCCTGCACCTGCTGTGACTGAAATACAGTCTTCCAGCATTGCTAATTCTGAAAAGGTCTCAGATTCCCGATTTCCTGATGTTAGCATGCTGGTAGGAGCACAAGATTCACCGTCCATTTCTGTTCCTCAGGAAGATGTAATAATTCCCCAGCTTTCTCAGATATCAGAAATGATTCCAGATACTTGTAGTGATCTTCCTGGCGAAGATTTCATGGAACCTGAAGCTGGTTTTATGGATCCATCCCTGGGAGTGAATGGGACAATACCCTTAGATATTGATAGCATTCCCCCCGATCCTGATTTTGATGCATTTCTTGATGATTCTGGCTTCTGGAATGATCTTCTTGTTCAAAGCCCAGTACCGGAGGATATTGAATCAAGCTCCATGGAAGGTAGACCTATGGGAAGCGATGTGCAGCAAATGGAAAATGGGTGGGACAAAGGTCAGCATATGGATCAGCTTACAGAACAAATGGAGTTTCTTTCCTCTGAAACCAAGAAACTTTAAGCCTGTTCTCCAAATGTACATCTGTATCGCATCATCTCATGTAAAACTCCTAGATAATTAGCCTTGTAGAATTTACATCAATATGGTCATCATCTTTAGCCCCTAGGCAAAAAGGGATGGCTTTTCTCTTGTTTTTGCATATATGAAGACAAAATAAAAATCGAGAAGCTTTTGTGTTCTTTGAGAAAGGAACAATTAGTTATACCTTAATCGTAAAACAGTACTCTTTCTCTTTGCTCTTAACGTCGACATTTTTGTAATAGTTTAGATGCTTCAGTGTATTAAGGAGTTTTATTGCACGTGATAGGCCTCGTGTTAATCTCTTAATTTTTTTAATGAATTTTTTATTTTTCAAAAAAAAAAAGTTGAGCAACTTAATATAACGTTGAATGCTTCTACGTGCCGTTACTTTTCATTTTGAGTTTCATTTTGTGTGTGTATATGGCTGTGGATATATTGGTGCTTAGAATAATTCGGTCCTTAATGTCCAACATGTAGAAATTCAGTGGGCGGTGTACATGTGTAAAGGGAGTTGAGGCTTAATTCATAGACACCAATTAAGTGGAGTTTTGGTGATCACAATCACATAGAGGTTTTGTGTAAAATGAAGATTAGGGGTTCGAGTTATAATGACGATTTCCTTTGTAAAATAGGGAGACTCGTCGCTGGACCAATCCAAATCCCAAAGAACATTGTTGAATGGAGCTGTCAGAAACACTTCCAGGAAGAAGTTGAATCCAAATCCCAAAGAACTTTGTTGAATGGAGCTGTCAGAAACACTTCCAGGAAGAAGTTGAATCCAAATCCCAAAGAACATTGTTGAATGGAGCTGTCAGAAACACTTCCAGGAAGAAGTTGATTGGTAAAGTCTACAAGTTATCCCTGAGCTCTCTGGTGTATGGTTTATGGACTGAAAGGAATAGAAGTGTTCAAGACTAAACAACCATGAAGGAATTCCTCATACAGGAGATTAAGGACAAAATTAGAATGCAACTAATCCTCCACGAAGTGCATACTGGGTGCAGCAGGCAGCTTACAGGATCCTGAAATTTTCCTTGAAACTGATTCCAACTTCTCAACAGTCAGCAATTCATTCTCTTTAGTCTTGCTTTAAAACTGCTTTTGTTCTTGAACATCATCTAGTTACAGTTGATTGTTAGCATGACTGAACATACATTTTAAGCTAATTTTTATTGTTGATTTGCTGTCATGCTCTTTTGGTAGTGCTTTGCTAGCTCTTAGCATTGTTTTTGCTACCATGCTCTTCTCCAAGGAGTTCTATACTCATAAGTTGTAATCACTTTTGCTATCAATATACTTACACATTTACTTTTTCATTAAAAAATTGTTACTATAAAGTCTTTCTATCATATAAACACTTAACTAATAAGCAACAACTATTGTCTATCGTTTGGTTAGTCATTGGTAGATTACATACAGGCTTGATTTCTCTCAATTACTTTCCCTAATCTACCACATGCAGACCATACCTTTTGGCTTATGCCCTATCTAGAGAATAATAAATAACAAGATGTTACAAAATCGGGACAAGATCCAATCTTGCGTGTAACAAAATAAATACAAAATCTTTTCATTTGATTTCTAGAAAGTCAAGATCATTTTAAAATCTATAATATGATTAATTTACAAAGCATAATAAAATATGAATTGTTATTTCTACTTTATTGTTAATCTTGACCCTTTTCTTATCATTTTCCTTGAATTGTTTATGAAATCAACCCATCTGAATCATTATAGCTACACATGTGTCCTATTTTTAATGGTATTCACGTAATATGTTAAGAGAACTCTATAACTGATGTAGAGAGGGTTAGATAAAAAGTGTTACCTCTTTTAGAATCTAGGTATATTTATAACAGATTTGAAAATTTTAGTAATTTAATTAAAATAAAATTCTAATTTCAATTAAATTTTAATTAGAATCACAATTAATTTCAATTAAATATTAATTAGACTTAAATAAGATCTGATATCTCAAATTATTCCTTATTTATTAGATATCACATACTTAATCTTAAAGTTCTTAAACTTTATAATCAAGTTAGCTCATTTTTTGTGAATAACCTATTAAGTTCCCAAATATGTTGACAATAGATATAAATTATAGTCTTAAATCATATTTAAGATTAGATAAATTATACTCTTTTAATTCATCTTTAATTATTTGATTAATAATTTATATCCACATATCACGATTGACATCTAACAGCACCTTATAATCATCCAAATATTTAGGAATATCAAAATAGTTTTGACTAACCTTTTCATACATGATTTTTTATAATTTAATTTTTTCATCATACAATATTCCAACTAGACAAAGAGCATGTAATTAATATCTACTCTATTTGAATCATATAATGTTAGTTCTTCACTATTTCCAATTGATTCCACTATTCACATTTAAAAATTATTTTTAAAGTGTCATATCCTGAATCAATACTAATAAAGAACAATAAAATATTTTTTTCTTATCACTTTAGGTTGATGAATCCTATATTGATCAATCAACTACCTTTATATAGTTTATATTATATCTAGTGACTACCAATTGAGCTACTCTTGACTAGAAAATGTTATTAGGTATTATCAAAACATAGCAATCCTTGTATGAGATACTTTGGAGATTTTAAGTCAAAGAATCACTTATATAATCATCATAATAAAACTTTTTATAGACATTCAAGTAATGATGCAAATGGATTTTTCATATAGGGCAATTTTATGAACTTGTTCTCTGCTATGCACTTATATGTTTATTTCAATATCTCCATTCTTTAGTCTATGATACTGACTATTTCCTTCATAAGGAATAAACATAAAGTATTCCAGTCTTTTTACACTCTATTAATGTCCAATCTCAATAAAACAGTAATTAGGAGTGCAAACAATAATCTTTCCCTCACACTTACCTAGAGTTTATGAAATTTCTCTACTTTTGTTAAACAATTTCAATCGAGCCAGGGAAACAAATAAATTTATGAAATTGGGGTCTTTGATGATTAGGATTTTTTTTCTTATTTATAAGTATTTTTGAAACCTTTTCGTTCTAAAGCCCCAAACCCAATGACCCATTTTTCCTGATCCACTAGTATCACTACTTTATTACCTTCATTCGACTTCTTTTGTTTCATTATTTTCACCATAATCTATAATAGTTTAGGTTTTACTAGGCAGATTTTTAGTCCCCTGCCATTTGTTTCCTTGTTTGGCTTTTCGAAAACCTTGTGCTTTGCTTTCTTCTTTTGTAGATCTTGAGTGAGTTGGACAATAAAGAAATTTATGGTGAATGGTGCTAATTACGACAAGATTATACAAAACTAATTGTGTTTGCTTGTGGTTAATTCATTCCTCTTTGGGTGTTGGGATTTCAGTTTTCGGTGTTCACCGAACAATTAAAAGTTTTAAGTTCTTTTTTGTTTATAGTTTTTAATATTTTGTTTGTTCCTTTTTAACCATCTAGTGCTGTGTTTTAGCATTTTGCAAAAACTTAGTTGTTGTTATAGGTTTAATTTTTGGACCATCTAATTTTGATTTGTTTGAGACCGTGTGTACTTGTGATTTTCATATCTGTTTATTACAGTGCTCATTTTGGGATTTAATATCAATCCATATTTCATTTCTTAAGTAATATTAGAGTCATTTAGGGACTGTATTTTACTGCTTATGTTAGGCTTTAGGATAGGGGTAATGACTTTGACTTTTCATAATAGAGCAAGGGCAAGTTTTTCGGTGAGTTTTAGGTATAAGAGAAAAGAGATGTTGATAGATTATGGACGGGTTCTTGGAATATTTGGACACTTACAGGGAAGTATTTGGAATTAGTGGAGATTTTAAACAAATATAAGATTTATATAGCATGTATCTAGAGGACAAAGTGGATAGGGGCTAAAGCGAAAGAGATTAATAAGTTCAAACTTTAGTATTCAAGGTGTTCAAGGAAAACGAGGAGCACTTGGTGACTTTTAAGAGTAAAACCATGTAAACTCAAATTGACCATTTCTTTATAAGGCAAAGAGATCGACCTAGTTACAACGATTGCAAGGTGATTCCTGACTGTTTCTTGTCAACTCAAGATAGATTATTGGAGAAGTTCCCGGTGGTGTACCAAAGTTAGATGGTGGAATATGAAAGGAGATAAGATGAAACAACTTAGGGATAGAGTAATATATGAAGATGAATAGAAATTCGCAAGAGATGCTAACTAGATGTGGAAGAGAGTAGCAACTTTTTTAAGGAATACAATTAAAGAGATCTTGGGTATTTCTAAAGGGCCTAAGGATAGTAAGATGGATTCTTAGTGGTGGAATGAAGATGTACAAAAAAGGTTAAGATCAAGATGGGTGCCTATAAAGCTATATTGGATAGCATCACAAAGGTAGAGAAAGTAGTTAATAAAAAAAAGTTACAAACTGGCAAAGAAAGAGGAAAAGAAGATAATCTTAGAAACTAAAAGCATAGCCTACGATAAATTATACCAACGATTGGAAAATAAAGATGGATAAAATGATATATTTAAGTTAGCGATAACTGGGGAATAGAAAGTGAGATACTTATATCAAGTTCGTTATGTAAGAGATTACTTAGGCGGATGCTTATAGCTAAAAATGACATACATAGATAGCCTTTTTAATGAAGGCATAGAGCATCTCTTTAGGTGATCTTAGCACATTCGAGAGGTATCATAGCTTTACTTATTATCGATATATTATAAGGAAAGAAATTAAAAGAACTTTGAGGGAGATGAAGAGTGAAAGGACAGTAGGACAGTAGGACCTAATAAGATACCTATAGAGGTATGTAAGAGTAGGCAAAGGGAATCTTACTTAGCTAGCCAAGCTTTTTAATGTGATCCTTAAGCCTGCCAAATGTCTGATAAATGAAGACTTAGCATGATAATTCCTCTATATAAGAACAAAAGGGATATCCAAAGTTGTAACAACTATAGAGGCATTAATATACTTAGTTACATCATGAAGTTATAGGAGATGATAATTGAAAAGAGAGTGAGACAAGACTTGAGTAGGGAAACAAATTCTACATTTATCTATGTTAATCTAATTCCCAAATTAAGTTATTATCTTTTCATATCCAATAAGAGTTCCTATAGGATTAATTGACAATGTGAATTATTGTTTCTTTTATCAGCAATATTTCTTTACATACTCCACTAAAAAGGACAATTATACTCCCATTAACCTTCTAGTAGATATGATACATTCATATTCATATTCATCTCCAAAACAAACACTTTAAATTCATTATGAAAGTGAATCTTTTAATGTCTCATAACCTTTTAACTATACATCAAATGTATTAACAAAGGCATTGGTTCCAATTGAATGTATTGTTATAAGATTTAAAATTATTCACATTTTATCTTACTTCTACTACTTATCTTTAGAATCTTTCTCCTATAAATGTTTATTAAAACGATTAATTTGTTTAATGTGTCTGTAAGATTATATCCAACCTTTTGAATACCTTACAACCTTTTATTATCTATAAACTTATTGTATAATACATGCTTCAACTAAGTATCACGTCCTAAACTATTAACTTTGACTTAAATTCTTAGAATTCCATATCTAATATGAAATCTTATTAGTTAATTTAGTTACAATTACCAAAGGTAAATTGTTTTACTAGGTATAACTATAGAAGAAATAAATATTGCATGATATAATATCTTTTTTTTCCTTTACAGAAATTCATACTATTATAAACTTTAATTATGAAGGTATTCAACAATGAATTTAATTCTCTATAAATAAATAAAAAAATTAAATCTCACTTTAATGATCTCTTCGAAGTGGATTAGCATTCTAAATGCTTTTCTACTTAGATTTAAATAATTTAAACTTTTCAAAAAATATAAATCAGTATTTCATTTAATATATATAATTTTATCACGTAAAGTCATTAGTGAGTTTGAATAAAATATAAGTATTATCCTTTTATGAATTGTTGT
>JANKOD010000005.1:11036333-11046884 GCA_026284645.1 Erythroxylum acuminatum | reverse complement strand
CATGTTATACCTTGAAAAAGGTTATGACATTTTGAATTGAATGAAAAGAAGAGAAAGCATAAGAAGCATGAGAATATGAAAAATGTATGGAAATGAATTGAACATAAATTTGTTTGTATTTGGGCAAGAGAGAAACGTTTTGTTAGTCACATGCACGTTGACGTATAGCCTTTCCCCGGCTGCCAGCTCGAGGCAGGGCCGACCCTGGGCAGGGGCCAGCGGGGCACCCGCCCAGGGCCCCATTATGAGAGGGGGCCCCAAGGCCCCCTCTCTAAACTAACGTTAGCCATAGTAATGGCCAACAAAAAATAACGTTAGCCAGCCATATTGGCAAAAAAAAAAACATTAACCATAAAATATTTAGGTACAACTATTTCTTCTGGAACATATTTTCAAGCCCCATTATGAGAGGGCTCCCTCTCTAAATTAACGTTAGCTAATGACTTTTGTTTTTTGTTTACACCTTCCAAGGTTAACTAATGAGTAATAACTTTAACGTTAATAACACTATAACGTTAATGTCATTTATGAGACGGGGCCCAATTTAAAGGCCCCCTCTCTAATTTCTTTATTTTCATCAATATATGTAAAGTACTTCAATTTAAAAATTAGCATTGGGGCTCCTTTTTTTTAATTTCGCCCCGAGCCTATAAAACTATAAGAACGGCCCTGCTTGTACAGACTGTTTATGGCATAGTTCACCTCATGCATGCGTCATGGAGCCTGCCAAAAAGTGAAAGCAAAAAGGAAGATCTACGGCAATCAAAGTCATTCATTATCTTTGGTCCTATCACTTGTTTCTTCTTCATTCTTATTCTTTTTTTTTCCCCTTTGTAAACGATGCAAATATTTCTTATGGGAAAATGTAGTAATAAACTTTATATTGGGTATATATATTTTTGCAAAATCTTGAATGGCTCTCAACGTAAAGACATAATAAACCTTTTTTTTCCTTATTTAAACATGGGATATATCTTTTTTAAATTTAAAAAAGATGCTATTTGTACTACAATGATATACATTTTTTTTAACTCTAGTATAACTTTAGACTCTAATATTATTAAAACAATACTCATAATATCTTAACTACGATGTAAAAGTGATAAAAGAGATAATAATAGTAAGGATTTATCTAAATTTTTTAAATAAAATTTGCACTAAATCTATTTTTAACATTGCATTAGCATTTTTTTTGGTAAATTGCATTAGCATTTATTAGGTTCAAATTATCTATTTATGTCATCATATAGGTTGAATTGATGATACATACGTTAGAAACTAGAAAAAACTTAACTCTCTTAGGATTTAAGATGTGATCTATGTCATTTCAAATGCTTTAAAATGTAACATGATAGCATAAATAGTGATTAATACTAATTTAAACCTTTTAAAAAATTATCAGAGGATAAATCGCACCTTTTATTTACATAAAAAAACTTTAAAAACTAATTTTACCAAATACACCACTCATACATACATATATGTATATATATATACATATGTTAAAATGTCATAGTATAACTTTTCTAAGCTATCATAATACTAAAATAACTCAACTCGAAAACCAAAAGAGGTGAAAGCTCCTAAATTGTAGTACTAATCAAGGAAGTGGTGTCGTTTGGTAGGGTGCATTATCCAACAAACCTCTCTTTAACAGGTCCTCCTGCCTAATAAAATCCACAACTCCACTAAGAGCAACTATGCCCCCCAAGCTGGACGAAACTGGGACCAACGCATGGGTGATGGAGGTGAAGACAACCTTCAAGAGAGGAGGAGGAAGGAAGGAATTGTTTCACTTTTAACTGTTTTGACCAGACAAAGCTTCAAGTGTGAAAATGGTGCTTTACCATCATCATCATAATTCACACTTTGAGAGATAGAATAATACAAAAGAATATATCATAAACTATAATGCATTTTGGTCAGAGAGGGAGAGGGAGAGGGAGAGAGGGACCAGTGAGTAGATGAAGAAAGCAAACAAGTCAAGGGTCCGATACCAGCAAGGCACCTTCTTTGTGTTGTGTGTGTCTCTCTCTTTCAGTTGCTGTTAGAAAAGCAAAGAGAAAAAAACACCTCCAAAACTATTCCTTAGATTCTTCTCCTTCTTCTCCCTTTCTCTGTATTCACATTCCTCTCTTTCTTTTTCTGCCTAAGTTCTGTAGTTGTCAACCTGCCGGAGAAGAAAAGCTTTGTAGAAGTCCTGACCTTGGTCACACATTCCGTTGTCATCTGTGAGACTGTGACTGTAAGTGTTCGTCGACCAAGCTTGCAACTTTAAGTTGCATTTTTATTCTGCTGCTGACATAGAGACCCAGTATGCAGCTGTAGTCTGTGTCTGTCTAGATATGTGAAGCAGTAGTCTGTCTAGATATCTGATTAATTGTTGTTCTTCTGTAGACACCAGAGCAGTTGCAAAAGGAGAAAGTTCTGTAGATTCTCATCCCTCGCAAGGTAAATCTTGCAGCTTTTTGTCGTAAGCATTGTTGTCACTAATTTCTTAGATGAATTACTCTTCCAATGGTTCGATTTTTGCAGGCCTTCTCTGGCAATAAGCCATCTCTCAGCCTTTTGCCTTCATCATTGGATGCATATAAAGTTGGTCAGGTATACGACTTTCTTTTCTTTGTCAAGCATTTGGCTCATGCAAAATCATTTTCGAGTTTTCCAAAGCATCACTTCCTTTTCTGTCTCTGTCATAATGTCTTCTTTATTGCCTTCATGACTTGATACGCAGAACTGGTTCTTTTCAGTTGTTGGCCATCCATGAACACAGAATCGCCGTACAAAGTTTCATAAGGGACATGCATGAACTCTTTCGATCAGTGGGGAGTTGAATTAGGAAAGGTACGAATCATGTTTACCAATTGTTTTGCCAAATCATTTATTAAACATTAGCTTCATCTACTCTTTGATAACACTTGTTTATTTTGTGAGTAGTCACTGGCCACTCAAGTTAGAAAGCAGCTTCATGCTTCTCGTTCAAAGAGAGAAGCCAACGAGGGCTTCAATTACAGCACATGACATGATCCAATGATAGAAGAGCATTTTGCTGGTGCTTGTACTGAATTTTGTATCATTTCAACGGACTCTTTAACAGTGGAATCTTTCTTGGACTCCTGGATTTGTTTTAAAGTTTAAACGTACTATATTTTCATAGAAAAGAAATTCTACTTGAAAATTAATTGAAGTCTTTGAAGCAGATAATAATGAGAATTGTCAACCAACGCTTTGATGCCGTCAGGTCAACTGAAAGATGGGGTGGCCAATGAGATCAAATCGGAGTCCAGATCTTCTGTTCAGTTTTATGGTGTCTTATTCTGTCCTATGAATCTCAGCCATTCATTTATGCTGATCTCACGTTTATTTATGTGAGGTCCACGCGAGACTTGCATAAATAAATGGTTGAAATTTATGGGACAAAATAAGACACCGTCAAACTAAACAAAAGATCTTATCTCATCAAATCGTCCCTCCAGATAGTTCATCTAATATAAATTATTGTTAACCATGTGCAGATCTTCGTGGACATTTGGAAACATGCTATATGTTGGGCCTATAATAAGCATTTGGCGGTTATGAGCGTGCTGGGCTGGGATTGCCACAGCCCACAGCTTTTAAAGCTTGTATTGAACACGAGCCAGCCTTATAAGAAAGCACCAAATTTGGAATAGACAAGTTACAGAAATTTTGAGGTGGGATCTAATTTTGAAATACAATAGAATAAATACAAAACTTTTATTTAAACTTTTAAAAATAAGCTTTTATTTATAATAGGATTAAAACATGAATGTAATAAGCCATAAATAGCGAGGGGATTAGTCACTGAATTCGCCGATGGATACCCTGATTTAAGACCAAAAAAATAAGCCATAAATTATAAATCCGTACTTTGTTGTATAGCTTAACTTTTGTTTTTAGGTTTCCTTTAAGTTGTTCTTGAAACTAGATAATCACAATCACCGTATTCACGTATGAGTCAAAACTTTAATGGTATCAAATATCAATCAAAGGTTCTATTAAAAGTAAAAAAAGGTCCAAAACTTGGAACACAAATAAAGGATCAAACACATACCAATAAAAAAATATACTCAAAATTTAATTTACGTCAACACAAATTTTCACTAAGTCTGAAATAATTAAAGCGAATAACAAATTACCTGTTTATTAATCTCAGTACCAGCAACTTGCTTGGTGACGTTTTAGACGCTACCAGTGCGGAATACCCTTTTGAATGGCGCCATTAGCCTTGATGTCAATATAGTCTCGAATGCTTGTAATCTTAATGCGCTGTCAAACTCTTTTTGCTACTGTTTCCTTGTCTTTTTTACCATTTGTTGATCCTTAATGCTGCGATGATTGTAATCTTACTGCACGTACAAATTATTTTTTTACGTTGTTTTGCTCTTTTTGTTTTATTGATAATTATTGTTTATTGAATTTCTAATATGGGTAGAGTGTAGAGTCCATCATCAAGAATTGAGCTTGGGTCAACTATTGTCCAAATAATTAGAACTAGTTATTTGGATAGTTGACCCTTACCACTTATAAACCCTTTAACATTTTCATGTCTAGGCAATATGAGACACTTTAATACTTCCCCTCAAGTGCAACTGGGGCTGGACATCCAGTTATCACTTGAAATATACACAGTGGTAACCGAACTGGACCGCTGGGACTGGACATCCAGACGGACAACCAGGAAATTAATAATCCGAACCAAACCTGCTCTGATACCGTATTGAATTTCTAATGTGGGCAGAGTGTAGAGTCCATTATTAAGAATTGAGCTTGGGTCAACTATTGTCCAAATAAATAGAACTAGTTGTTTGGATAGTTGACCCTTACCACTTATAAACCCTTTAACATTTTCATGTCTAGGCAATATGGGACACTCTAACATTAGCTACCATCTTCTTATAAGGTTGATGTCGCCATTATTCTTCAACATCTATTCTATGGCATTTCCATTCCACATCAGTGTCACTTGCTTCAGTTGTTACCTCGTATGGGACCAACCTTACACTCTGACAAGATGTTACAAAACTTTCTCACCAGTAACTGACGTTTTACTAGTTGTACATTCTCCTTTGTATGAACCTTTAACCATCATCAAAAGGAGTTATTTCTCCAATCATCAATGTCTTCTCGCTAATGCATATCGATTCCATCTACTTGACTTCTCTAATAACTAAACAATCACTATAGTAACAATAACAACTCAGTGAAAGTTTAGCTGATGTGCAGAGTTTGGGAAGTCCAATAATATGTAGCCTTATTGCTAATTGGTAGAAAGGCTGTTTCAAATAGACCGTGAATTCATGGGAGCTCCTCTCCTAAAACTTTCAACCACCATTAACAAAGCCCATCTTCTAATAGTAGCTCCTTCAAATTCAACACATACAAGACTCAACAACGCAAAACTTGTCTTCCATTCAACAATAATCACATACGACTGCCAACATAAAAAAACACATGTTGTTTATCAAGTTTTGCTTGTTTGGACATTGATTCTTTTGTCTAGTATCTAAATTTGCATCATCGAGCAAGTTCGAAGACACTTTTCTATATTTTGATGGGTTTAAGCAACTTCATCTCACCTTCATATCACTGCATCAATGTTACAAACATGAACTAGATCAAGCAATAAATGACACTAAAAATTTCTTTGGACTCTTAGTTTAAAGCTTACTGCCCTCATCGCCAATTACAAGCATCTCTTAGGTAAAGATTTTGAATTAAATTCATAATCTTCAAAACATTATTACGTGATTTCATATGGCTTATTGCATAAACTAAGACTGTTATTTAACAAAGTTTTCTCATTTTAAAAAAATGTGATTTGTTTCTAAATAATTAAGGTTCGAGATTATAATTTGAACAATTAAAATTTAAATAATGTTTGTGTGATCCAAATCTAATTTTAGGATTAATGTTTTAATTTCAATACCAAAATTCATATTAATAATAATCAAATATTCTTAATCAAGTTGCATAATTAAAGTAAGCTCTAATACTACTATTGAAAAATTAGGACAAGGCCCAAAATCCTATATGCAGTAGAATAAATACAAAAAAAATTATTTAATTTCTCCGAAGGGAATATTACTTTAAATTCTTTAACAAGATTAATGATAAAATATAATAAAGCATAAATCGTAATTAATACCTTATTGTGAAGCTTGATCTTTTTTTAATCATTTTCTTTGACCTATTCATAAAATCAGCTTGTCTTAACTATTGTAGCCATACACATGTCCAACATATAATGATGTCTACAGAATATGTTGAGAAAACTCCATAATTGATGTAGAATGTGTTATACAAGAAGTGTTATTTCCTTTAAAGCTAGACTTATCTATAATAAGGTTTGGACCTTTAATAATTTAATTGAAATAAAATTCTAATTTGAATTAAATGGGATCCAACTAGGATCCAATATCTCATATTGGCCCTTTTTATTAAATATCCTATATTTAATCTTAAAGTTCTTAAAACCCACCTTTTCTCTTTTCAACCTTTTATTTGTATATGACTTATTAGGTTTTTACATTTATTAGCAATGGATACAAATTATAACCCTAAATCATATTTAGGATTAGATAAATTAAACTCCTTTAATTTATCTTTAATTCTTTAATTATATATATATATATATGATGTCTAGCATTGCATTATGATCACCTATATTTAGGAATGACAAAGTGGTTCTGACTAACCTTTTTGTATATTTTTTTTATAATTCGTTCCTTTCATCATATAATATTTTAATTAGACAAAAAGTATGGAATTAACTTATACTTTATTTGAGTCCAGTTATGCTAGTTCTCAATTATTAGGAAATTAATTTTGTTAATAACATTTGAAAACCATTTTCAAAGTGTCATTCCACCTTATTTAAGGATTCTTTGATCAATACAAAAGCAATAGAACATTCTCCTTAATCATTTTAGGATGATAAATCATATATTGATCACTCAACTACTTCCTTATAGTTCATACTATATCCAATGACTACTGATTATTATTATAAAAAAAACATAGCCAATTTGTCAAAACATTTTGCATATAGTTATTTGTAAAATTTTCCTTTCATTAAAGGAAGTGTTAACAATTTCTTGTAGTAGAAAATTATAGGTCATATTTTAAATAATCATAGACAGATTATTCGCTGTGAATACTTTTTATAACTGAAACACGATAAATACGTAGCGAAATGTTGAGTATAAGTCAATATTGGTGGAAAAAAATTGGCCCCACATAATCCAATAAAAAAACATAGTTAACAATTTTTAGCTATGTTTTGTGCATTCGTAGCAATATATTTTTTGCTACATTTTGCTAGTTTTGTAAAAAAAAACTTTTAACTACATTTTTGTAATTTCATAAGTAAAATCTTTAACTATAAAAGTGTAAAAAAATTGATGAATATTATTTGCAACTTTTTGCATAAGCAATTTGCAATGTTTTGTGTATAACATATCAACTTTTTTTTCTGTGAATTATTTAGTTATTCTTACCAAATTAAATCGTAGATAAACATTACTAATTCAAAATATCAAGCATTCTTTATATAGTTTAAATTGTCAAAGTATCATCAAATTGTACCAACAAAAGTAACAGTTGATCTTTTGTTTCTATACAAAATATTAATAATAATTTGAACATTCATTATAAGCGAAACAATATGGAGAAAAAACTTCACATATTTGAATATGTCTAAACATACAAACAAAGATGCTCAAATTAGCAAAAAGTATGAGCATAAATAAAAGGGGACTAAGTGTTGTCCAAGTCTATAAACTAAGTATTGTCCACGTCCATAAACTTGTAACAAATAACAAGGTTAGTTAAAATCAACTAAAATTATTATGAAAAAATTGATAACTAATTAATCAATTTAAATTAAAGCAAGCAACACATATCTTTACCATTCATAACATGATAACTCTTTAGTTGCATCTTCATCTGTTATATAATTAGAGAAGAAAGTATTAAAATTAAATTATAGTATAAATGGAACGTGATAGAACAAAGCTAGGAATTAGAAACAATTCCTTTCACTTTCCTCTTCATTCGAGCTGAGTAACCTTTTGAATAATATATCATGTTTTGCTAATTTAACTTGAGTTTTTTCTCCCTTGATTACTTCAACATTTAATGTAGACTTAAGCTTATTGTTTCCCTTTTGAATTTTTTCAATTATTGTGTTATATATAAAGGTTAAAACATTTAGCTTAGGACCGTAGTTAAGACCTTTGACATAATTTGAATGAGTACCAACTACCAAATACTATATCATAATTCTCATTTATACTGAGCTCATTACCTTTAGGTTTAGAGTTCTCTCATATCTCTTGCATCTTATTATGAAAAAAAGAAGAAAATGAATATTTAATCAATATATTAGTATTATATTAATAGATGAATAAAAATATTGAGCAAACTTTGTACTTATATATATATATATATACTTATATATTTGCTTCTTGTGACACTCATCCTTTACCTTCCTTATATTGACTAAGTCTATATAATGTGGTCCTATTATACTTTGGTCCATCTAGTTCCTTCTCACTCTATTTTTTGAAATTAAAAAATCACGGCACAATAAATAAGTTACTGCTAATTCATTAAAGTACAATTTGCAAATGTAGATCTTTCATATTCTTTTTCAACAAATACAAATGACTTGGACCATTGATTATGAGGTGTTTTTATTTATGATATGTTTATCCTTACCTTCTCACAATTTTTCTAAATTAAAAAAAACACAGCTTAGCCGTTAATTCATCTAATAAGATTAATGTAAGCAAATGTGAAGGCAAAAAAATCAAAACCAAACTTTCATATTAGACCAATAATCACATAAATTGTTCCAATTTTGTTCAACCATTCGTTAGGGTTTATGTCCTCATGCCTCCGCATCAAAAGCTAAAGACTTATAGTACTTATGCAACTTGAAATGATGATTCCTAGTCCTTTGTTTTAATAATGATGTAACACAATTTGAAATATTTATGTTTTTAACATCCACAAAATTCAATTTCAACTTTGAACAATAAGTACAAAAGTAATCAATCTGAAATTTTTTGAAACAATGTTACATGAAGTTAAAGATTTTGAGTAATTATGGAAACTATTTTTAATGCATTTTCAAGCAACTTGTCTTCTTTCAAGTCCTTAATATGTTTAAGATAAGGTGGTTCTATTCTTGCAATAGTTCCAACTCACTTGAAAATTTTGCAGATTAGATCTTATCTACAGGATGACCCTGCTGAGCATTAATATATATTGATAACTTACAATTCATTGTAACATTTTTTTGTTGCAATTCACAACCTCGAGATTTACCTCTACCTCTTTTTCTAGTACTAGCATTAGAATCTAATAACAAATGGATATGATAAGAAAATGTTCAAACTATGAAAATATATATTAGAGCATAGGAATACTTGAAGGCATTAAAAAATCACAAACTTGCACTATTAGCTTCGTTGTTGTTTAAGGGAGAATGTTGTTATTATGTACGACTTGAAGACTAAGCTGTGGCACTATACTAGAAGATGCTCTATCTTCTACAACAACAAAAGGGCATGATAAGAAAATATTTAAACTGTGAAGATATATATTAGTGTATATGTATAATTATAGGCATAGAAGAAATTTCAAAATTGCATTACTGGTTTCATTGTTGTCTAAAGTAGAACGTTGTTGTTGGAAAGGGATTGAATTTTTAGCATCAATTGGTTGATCTAGTTGAAGTTGCACAATGTTTCATTATAGAATTTTTTTAGTGGTCACCTTCTTCCCTTTGTTTCTACCAAGTGTCATAATGTTAGAATTGACATCACAAAAAAAAGAAAGTAGATATAATATGTACAAAATAGAATAAAGAAAAACTAACATTCAATCATCATAATCAAGATCTTTAATAATCAAAATTATTAATCACATTATTATGATAAATGTTACCAATATTACTAGAAGATAATAGAAAGAGCACTTCAAGATACATTCAATCATTATCAACCATCATAACTAAGATACATTTAATCATCATAATCAAGATCTTCAAAATCATTATGCATTAGTAAGATAAATGTTACCAATATTTTAATAACATAATTAAATATTGAATCACATTTCAATATTGAATCACACTTTTAAGATACATTCAATCATTTGAATCAAGATCTTCAAAACTATCATCATTAATCACATTTATGAGAAAAATGTTACCAATATTACAATAAATAAAAGAAAAGGCACTTTCAAGATACATTCTGTTGGACCCCGAATCTTTCTGTAAGTTAGGACTATTAAAAGAGGAGTTGTTCATGATTATGCATGTGTAAAGAAAGGAGAATTATGGAAATTGAAATGAAAAGAAAATATGGTTTAGGTACAAGATGGATTTTATGGGATATATTAGAAGTTAAATTGACATTATGATTTGAAGATTTGAGGCATTGGAGAGGCTTGGAAGAAGGTTTGGTATGCTTTGCCAGCCCATGTCCGTCAAACGGACATGGAAGTCCGTTTAACGGACTC
>JANKOD010000005.1:11001052-11026631 GCA_026284645.1 Erythroxylum acuminatum | reverse complement strand
GCTAGGATACATGTTTCTAGTCAATACAATTAATAGAAAATTCCCTCAATGAATGTTCATTAATAATTATAATTTTTATCAAGGATCCATAATAGCATGGTAACATCGGTGACCGAAACCAAGGTATTTTTTCCTATTGACTTTTCAGACTTAATTATTATTTCAATTTGCAATTTTTCTTTTTGATTTTCATTATCATTACCGTGAATAACAAAAACCCCCCTTTTTATTATTTGTGCCGTTTGAATCCGTAATTTTCATAATCGCAAAATTCCTTGTGGGAACGATATCCGCTTACCGCTACTACATTAATTTGTTTTAACGGAAGTGAAATCTTTTATATTTGATTGCAGGCGACAGCATCACCAAACGTTATAAAAATCATCACAAATGGGAATGCTATCAATATTTCTCTATCACATTCAATACTTGGCTTCCATTTTTTAACAAACATAGGTTGACCTCCCATATGTCAAGGACCTTCAAGTATCTCATTTAGATAAGTTTCATAGCTGAATTTAAATAAAAAGGAACCATACTTCATGAGCCTAGTTTTTTCCTACCCTTCTTACTCCACCTAGCTACAGCCCAGGCTTGAACTACTAAAAATTTAGGTCTTTTGCTCCAGAAGAACCCTACCAGAGTTAAAGACCACACAAAAGCTCTAGCTTTGAGTAAATCCATAGGTGGTATGAGAACTCCAACCACCATGAAATCCTGAAAATGTTTAAGTTTTCCTTTATGCTATTGGATGTCTATTATGCTTTTCCAGGCTCCGGTAGGTTGGTGAGCTGTAAATTCACCATATTTGACATTTCTTGCAATTTGATTCACTGGAGCAGAAATTCCATCATTCTTGACGCCTTGTACTACACGAGTTAACACTAAGAACTCTTCTTGGGAGAGTTTTACTTCATTTGCTTTGTCACTAACATCTCCATAAGATTGAAAGGCTATTGAATGACCTTCCATGGTGGTAAGACCCTACAAAAGGTTGCACCAAGAGATTGTAGCTAGATAGCAACAAAACAGTTGCTATAGTTAACTTTCCAAAAAAAAAGTTTTAAAGGCAATTCGGTAATGTAGTTAAAGAAAAGGTAAAGAGATGTTTAGGTGAGTATCTAAAGTTAGATAAACCATATACACAAATTAAGCCTCTGAAAAGGGAGATTGGACAAACATCTTCCTCGATTTCTATAAAGGAATCCTAGAAAAATAGAACTTATATTGAAAAATCTACGGAAGGCTATTGCTCTGCAGGAGGGGTGGAATTTAAGACTTGCTTTATTGTTTACGGGACAAAAAACAAATTAATTCATCAAAACCTAAATAAAATTATGGGATTCCTAGAATAAGCATACTTATTGATCAATCTAGAACAAAAGGAACATTTAAAGGCACTTAGGTCCAACCCGAAAGTTTTCTGAACTAAACACACAAAACCCTCCCTAGTTAAAGATACGTTAGTTAAAAAGAAACACCTTTGAGAAAAATGGAGGCATACACAAAATGAAAAATAGAAAAGTTATAGGAAAGACTCCAAAATTTCAAAACATCATATATTAGGTCGATACTCTAGCGGGTTCCTAGATAGAGATATTAATTGGAAAAGTCCTTGCCTCTTCCAAGTAGAATGGTAAGAGGGGTATAACATGTCTATCTATTTAACCTATTGGTCCATAATCTTTGTCCATGGCTTCAGAGATTCTAGGGCTTGGAATAACATAAATCCTAGCATAAAGTTTGATTTTCTCACCTCTCTTTAGTAGGGGAGAGACAAATGAGAAGATTTAATCGACGAGGGAACTCCAATAGTCAAAGGTAATCCTTGTATGTAGCCAAAATGCGTAATTCCCCCCGATATGTTGTAGAAAGGAGATTTTGATAACATAATTAAAAGGAAGTCCAAAAATGGTGTTTAGGGTTCAAGAGTTTCCCTCCTTACCCTAATAAAGGATGAGATAGGCTCGATAAGAATAAAGACTACCTCAAATTTTATGGCCTGCATGAAGAAAAAAATTAAGAAGACCAGTAGAATTTTTTAATGAATGACAAAGAAAAGTCATAGTCTTACATTTATAGCATTTAATTCAACAGAATCAATAAAGAAGAAGAAGAAGATGCATGATGTGTGGAAGCCATAGTGCAAGGAGAACTCAATGAGTTTAGAAAGAATTTGCAAATAAGAGAAGGAAGAGAACTTGGAGGTAGCAAAGAAGGTGAAGATTGCTTGGATTTTAAGTTAATATATGATGTAAAGCAAGGGGAATTTATAGCAAAATGGGTAAATCTTATAGGAGTACCAAGATTTGAAATTCAAATAGCGCAAATCTTTTAACTTCCGCAGCAGATGGGAAGTTAAGAGATTTAAACACAGAAGAATCTTGATACAATAGTTGTGCCTATCATTCCCTCTTAATTAAGGATTCTTCTTGGTTAAAGGACAAATGAAGGTTATCATAGTCATGTTTCTATGCCTTTCTTTGTAGTTAGATACTTCTTGGTATCTGAAACTCCCAAAATCACTAATTTACACCTGAAATTTGATCAATGACTTTGAACTTATTTGTGCTAAAGTTTAGAAGATCTTCAACACTATATATGTGATATGATGGATCAAACTTATAGTAGGGGCAATTATTGATAGCCTAAGAGAAATTTGGCCTATTTGACCTAAAAATGAAAATGCTCGATTGTTAAAAGTTTTAGAAGTTAATTAGATTGTATAGAGAATTCTTAGACATAGGAATTAGTAAGAAAGTCCAAAATGTGGGAGGCAGGACAATTGAGACGTGATAAACATGTACAATAGAATTAGCCAAAACGTGGCCTAAAATTAAAAGTTAGTTACAAATTAAGCAATTATAAGAAAACTATTTCAAGCGGTTGAATTAGAGAGAGACTTATAAGCACACTAAGAGGACAAAATGAAAGAGATAGATAAAAAATAAAATAATAAGACAACTCTAAAAAAAATATTCTTATTATTTCAAGTTTTTTTTGCTCAACCCTTATTTAAATAAAATTATTCTTCTAGCTCGAATCTAAAATCTCAAATTGTTTAACATATTTGATAAATTAGAATTCTATTGTCCTAGTTTTCTAAAACCCACTTATATTAATAATTAGAAGTATGACACAAAATTAAAGATACTCTTCCTTCCCATGCTCGAATTGTATGTTAATAGAATAATTAACATACAATACTAAATTCTATTTAACTTCTTTATTTATTATGAAAATATTTTTGTTCATTTAAACATTTTCATAGAAGTTACATTAAATCAATGGTAAGACGATGGACAATGTAATCAAACATATTTATTTAAATGTTTCCAATGCATGTTTTTAAAAGACATCCTTAATTTACATCATCATCGTCACATTCAGTCCGAAGTCTCGCAATAAAGCAGGGTCTGCGGAGGTCTGATAATACGCAGCCTTATCCCTACATAGTAGAGAGGTTGTTTTCGGTAGACTCACATGCAGATGTAACAATAAAAAAATGATGTAAGTTAAAGAGTAAATAAGTAAAACTGATACGCTAAATAATTATGTAAATAAAATTACAATAAATACATAAATAAATAAAATATAAAATATAACCAAAGATAAGAAACAGCTTGCAGTGAAGAAAAAACTCATCTACGACTAGTTTTTGTTGTGAAATTCAAAGGTAATACACTTGAAAATCGGTAAATTCTCGCTATTACATTAATTTTGCATATTTTATTTAAATGATCAGCACACTTGGAAAAAGACAAAACTTAAGAATAACCAATTTGCAACAAAATTAAATCTTTAATAAATGTATCATCTTTATGAGATAAAGAGTTAACTAATATATTAAATTTACATGTTTCGTCATTATTGTTTGAAGACATAAAATGGTACCCACCCACACGATCTAAATTAGTCTATGCTGAAGTAATGTTCGAAAATTCAAATCTTAACGTGAATAAAACTTTAATAAATTCAGCACCTATTCTACATGAAATTGAACAAACTAATCACTAATCACTAATCCCCTCCGCACGTGTCGCGACAACCGGTGTGGTGGTTTTCCTTAGACCTCCACCTTCGCCTCGTCGCTCTAATAGAAGAACGGAAACTCCTAGCCATGTCGGTGAGTATTCAAATTTCCCCCTCTCTCCCCCTCATCAATCTGCTAGTTTGTGGTTTACATTGAATCCATTGCTGATCGGAACTCTACGATTCGCTAACACGTTAGTAGTAGATCTGTTCCCGTTTCATTTTCACCCAATCTCCAGTGAATAATTTGTCTTTGGTTTATTGATTTTGTTTGAGTTGTCCTGAATTAATTCATTTCTGGATTTAGGTTGACTCTCGCCCTTTGATCATTTCTTCATTTTTTAAATCTTGTAAACCGTATTTCAAAAACAAAGATTGCTTTTTTGGATTGGTTATTAGGTCCACAGATACCAGATTCATGCTTTCTTTTCCTTTTTGTTCTCTTTACAAAGTAGGTCTCTACATTTGCATCTCAACTTGTATTATATTTTATACGGTTGGCGTTAACGGGCGTCTCTTGACTACCATATAACTACCAGCTTTTCTACCACTTCTCTGATTGTGCTTTAAGTAGTATAATTCAAGTACACTTTGATCTTTTATATTGATATAGGCAGCTTACTTAAAGGGAAGGTTCTGATGATTATGACACAATTTCATTTGCTTTCATTTTTCTAACAAAAAAGTTTATTAACTTTTACTTTGAACTTGGCTCTTAAGGAGCTTGTGGAAAACTAGGAACTGAATTTATAACACCTAGATAAAAATTTTGCTTTTCTATTTGGAAATTTTTGTGGATTTGGCTTTACCCGAGCCTCAATTCAGTTCAATGGCAATTTAGCAGTGAAGAAAGAGAAGGGTCGATCTGATGACCAACCTAACTGTTTATTTTGTGATTGAGATTTGAATTATAAAGATTTCTACTGATCAGAGCAGACTGAAATGAAGCTAAAAGAAAAGAGAAGTTCATATTAGAGATTGAGGTACCCAAATTGGTTGCAAATATGTAACACAAGTTTAGCTTTCAGGTTCACAGACCCATCCTGAAATTTCAGTCTTAAAAAAGCTACATAAGATACTGTTTCCAAGAGCATTAATGCTAACATTTGGATTCTTAGACTTGATATCATTGTTAATTGGTATTGCCCTACTATACCTTTATTCTTGTTGCAGGTAAAAACAGTCAAAGTCAGTAACGTTTCCCTCAGAGCAAGTCAAAGAGACCTCAAGGAGTTCTTTTCTTTTTCTGGTGATATTGAATATGTTGAGGTTAAAAGGTATTGTCCTGTTGAGCTCTTGAATATATCATCTCCCCTTCTGTTATCGATATTGTTATATGATTCTTTTGCTATATTTACCCAGGGACAATGAGCAGTCTCAAACTGCATATGTTACCTTCAAAGATTCTCAAGGAGCAGCTACCGCTGTTCTTCTCTCAGTAAGGAATATCTTTGTCCATTTTGTATAGCTATATACCCTGTTATTCTTTTCTTTGGTGTTCATATGGGTCTGCTTCATCATCTCATGATTGACCAGTGTGTTTTTCTCAGAAAGGAAATAGCTGTAGAATCATCCTACCTTTATTAATAGTGCTCTAACATATTTACTTCAAAACTTATTAGAAACGTTGTATCATTCTTCTTTGATAGATTTTGAGTGATAGAGCCAACAAAAGTATTTGATGAATCACACAAGAATTCACCACGTTGACGCAAGGATTGGTTTTTCATCTTCTGTTTATTACTGTGTTAAAATGAGGATGTTTATTAATATTCTTTTTGTGCACTGTAGGGTTGTACTTGAGATCTGGGCATGCTTATTAGCACTACATTTTTACGTCTTTGCTTCACTACTTATTAGGGAAATGCAAAGTGATCTATTACTTGTAATTAATCACCAAAAAAAATTAATCTTTCTAAATAAATATTTTGATGCGCGTAATGATTACAGATTTTAGTTTTCAGGAAAATTAATCTTTCAAGTTAAGTATTTTGGCTAGCATGTATTGTTTAACTAGATAATTTCCCACAAGTGATCCTTGTCCTGGTCTCATAAATCAACCAATGTCAGTGATACCTAACCTGCAGTGCAAGGATATGTATGTCGTGTGGATATGTTATTGCAAGAAGCTTTTGTAGCACATGTACTAAGTCTAAACTGATAAAGTTGACGCTTTAAATAGATCTTGTTTTATGGCCACTTATTCATTCTCTATATGTTTGTGAAATTGTAAACTGGAGAGGGATAATCATCAAAGTAATAATATTCATGAAAATTTTGGAATTTTATAATTGGTTAATAATCAATGCCCTATATTGCAGTTTCTGGGTATTTATTTTTATGCAAATATGGTATTCAAGTTTCATTTACAATTTTATTTCATGTCAGGGAGCAACGATAGTTGACCTTACTGTCACTGTGACTCTGGATCCAGATTACCAGTTGCCACCTGATGCTTTGACTCCACCTGTAAGAAAGTTGCAAGAATTTCTGTTGTTAAGCACGCTAGGATTTCACTGATTTCACGGTTTGCCTAAATCTCAGCAGGAAACTGTTAATAAAAACCTTGATGGCACTGAATCTGCTTTGAGAAAGGCAGAGGACGTGATGAGTAGTATGCTTGCAAAGGGCTTCATCTTAAGCAAAGATGCGGTTAATAAAGCCAAGACTTTTGATGAGAAGCATCAGTTGACGTCAACTGCCTCTGCTAAAGTGGCATCTCTCGATAAAAGAATAGGGTTCAGTGAGAAGGTAAGTGCTGGAACGGCTGCAGTGAGTGACAAAGTACGGGAAGTGGATCAGAAATTTCAGGTAACAGAGAAAACCAAATCGGCATTTGCAGCCGCTGAGCAAAAAGTCAGTGATGCAGGATCTGCCATAATGAAGAACCGATATGTGTTCACTGGGGCTGCTTGGGTTACAGATGCTTTCAGTAAAGTTGCAAAGGCCGCTGGGGAAGTAGGGCAGAAGGCGAAAGAAAAAGTGGGAGTGACTGAAGAGGAACAAAAGAGAAAAATGGTGGATGATTTTGCAAAGATTCACCTCTCGGAGTCACCAAAAGCATCTGGTGCAAGTGAGCAGCCGGCTTCAAATCCTCCCCCTGCTCAGGGTTTGATCCTTTGATACGCTGCTGTAAATTATTTTCATCTGAACCTTTGCATTTCTCTTGATTTGTTTGCTGGAAGTCTAGCAGAAATGGAGCAACGATCTGTGTAGGACTGAATACCCCTCTTATTTGGGGATTATCGTTCCATGTAACTTGTATTTCCTCAAAATTTTAAGGATGCAATACACCATACATTGACTTCAACAGGGTCTCATGAATTTTCGTTTTACGTGGCTTGTGATCGTTATTTCTACGCAAATAATTTTAGATCCATGAGGCCAGTTGCACTTGCACCCAAGAACTATGGACACGTCTTCCTTGGTTTACCTATTTTTGTTCTCTCAACAAGCACCTTGGCAGGTCTCGCTTCTACCCGCGCCACGCACTATCGTTTAGGTATGCTTTACTTGGTTATTCAAAACGTTAATGGACACCTTTAATCAATTTGGTTTCTACAGTTTTTAAAGTTTAAAAAAGTTTTAATGTTGTTGACATCGAACTTAAAAGACTAAGGTCCAAATTTGGCTTCTACAGTTTTATAAAGTTTAACCAAGTGTTTGGAATGGTATGAATTCAATTCAATTCAAGTGTTTGGAAGCAAAAAAAAAGATGAATTGAACCTCTTCATCTTTTATAAATTGAATTCACCTAAAAAAGCATCAGAATTAAATTACGAACTGAGACTTCAATTATTCTTTTGAACGTTAAAAATATCCTTCCAATAATACCCATATAATCCTACCATATATCTCTTCACCTCAAGCAGCCCCTCCCACAAAGAAACGAAACAACAATACTTTCTTCACGAATCAGCAACTTCCTCCATATCCAGGTTTTCCCTTTTCCTTGTTTATGAATGAAAGAACTACTGCTTATAGTTGTCAACGCAAAAGAACTACAGCTCGTTCATGCACTTTTAAGCTTCCAAATTATAATAATATTCTATTGTCTTCATAGCTTGGTCTACCCTAATGTCATTTGCAATCAAATTTTCTTTTCATTTTAGTAATGAACTTTTTGATAATATCACTTATAATGAAATTGATGTTTATAACTTGCTCTGTGTAAGTGTGAATGTCTATTATTTAATAAGATTATTTTTTAGTCAAGGGTAAAAATGTTATATGAAATAATTGAATTTATTTTGATTGTGTTCCAAACAGTGTAATTGAATTCAATTCTAATATTACCGGGTTTGTTCTAAACATTATAAATTGAATTCAATTCAACTTATTAATATAATTGAATCCAATTCGTTAATGAATTCAATTCGAAAGTTTCCAAACACCCCGTAAATATGTTGTTGATATCGTACTTAAAAGACTAAGGTCTCAATGTAGTGCCCTGTAAATAATATGATTTGTTTACAATGAAAAATTAAGCAGATATAATTGAAAATGTACTATTTTAAGTTATTTCATCCCTGTCTATTAAAATTTCAATTGCATAATCAAATTAACTTGTATCTACTTTATCTTTTTTTTATGTAACAAGAAATGAAATGGATTGGCTACTAGAAATCATATCTTGGTCATGTTCTTGTGTTTGGAAGGCATGGGTAAATGTTCCAACAACTACATGAAGTCATAGTAGACCTAATATTATCATTTGATTGGTGATGATCTCTTCGATTCCTACTTTTGGAAAAGAAAACATAATCACTATTTTTATGTTTTATTTATTTTTTAAATAGGCGCTAGAAAGAGGCATTCAACATCAACTCCCTCATCTGTCATGAACGAACTTCTTATTTAGATAATTACAATAATCAGAATTTGGTACACGGGGACCCACCCATCAAATGCATCAGTTAGGTTTGCTTCCTTATGCTCTCCAAGGGAAAGAACATACACGAAAAAGGTAAAACATATTCCATCATCCAACATCTCGTGGTTAATGTTATCTTTACCTTAAAGTATAATCAATTATTTTTTGGAAATTAGATGTTTTATACTTTTCTTTATTCCCTCTGCGTACGTTATCGCCTTCCCCTAACATTTGTTTCGTTGAGTGTTTGTGAGTTGTGACTCTTCTTTATTAGTAATGCTTGGAACTTAATTTTTGAAAGGTTCAAACTCTCTCTTTCCATCCATGTTCAAATACTGTTTGTCTTTATTCTTACGCATACATGAAAAGGGGTTGCGATCACAATTACAACGATAAGTACCTAACGGATAATTTATGAGCACAGAAAAACACCATTAGTATTTTTTTTATCTTCGTTTTGGGCCATAACGTATTGACGTTTGTTTCTCTCTTTGTTGCTCCTGATTAGGTTGCCGCATGGCCAATTGTTGTGGGTGCAAGCCGTCATCGTCACAATCCCAAAAGCACGCTGATTAAAACCAACCATCCACGCTGCAGTGACACATGTCATCATGGAATAGCACGTGATCGTGCGCATTTGTCTAGTGTCCAGAGTTATGCTGCTCTCACCGACCAGTTAGTCAAAAACTAACCGACAGTTACGCTTGCGCTTTTACGATGACCCTAATTTCACAGAGAGCAATAATTTAGAGCTTCATACAAGACGTAACCCCTCCCTACGCTGTCTCTTGTACTACCACTTAGTTTTGTTCCCAAACGAAATGATTTAACATATTTTATAGCTAATATGTTCAGCTGCAGAACCCTTTGGTCTAGTTAAGGAATTAACCAGGAAAAGAAAACTAAACAAGAATCTAGTCTGCGTTATAAATTCTTCTTTTCGAAATTTGTCAATCTCTCGACCAGAAGCACCGCCACGAACATATTCCAATCGAAACCTACTTCATTTCACAATCATTAATTGCAATCAACCAATATCGTTCAAATTAGTATTAAAGCTTCCATTCATACGCTTTATAACTTCTGGCAACACCAATTGGAACTTGAAAGAGAATGAGATATACATATAAACCAATAACTAATGGTGCGCTGGCTTATCCATGTCTTATTAATTGATACAAACAAATTGAAAGGGCTGATGTGAGGAGAGAGAGCAACAAAACCTATAATTACTTTCCAGCTGGCTCCCTTTTGCACTAACGGGTCCCTTGCTCCAGCTAGATTCCAATCATTGCTTGGCGCATGAACCAAATTCACATGACTAACGTGCTCCACTTGAAGAAAAGGCTGACGTTATCCAGCGTTTAATATACTTCCATGTCCTCCTCCCAAACGCAAATAAATTCACATTCAAATGAAATTGAATAGCACACACGTGCGGAGCAATATTTAGCGGATATATAGAATCCCGCACGTGACAGCCATGGAAGGCGCCGACAATTAGAGGTCGCTTAGCTTATTAAAAACGGGCGACTTTGCGGTGAAAGGATCGCTTGTCTGCTATTTCTTGTAAATTCCTGAAGCTTCGCGTAGCCAGAACGTCCCCTGTTCGAACATCATTCAATCGCTCCACTTCACTAACTTCACTCATATCTATGAAATTGTTTAAAAAACACAAAACATAAATAAGGAAGCAAAGAATAGAAAATCCGAATGAAAAACAAAGCTACAGGTCTACAACATCATACCTATATGCTTAGAGAATAATTTGAATCCGCTGAACTGTGACAAGTCTGCAGCAACAAGATCACAATCTTAAGGTTAACCTTAACTTTTTCTCTCTACAAATGTCAACATTTAGACTGTTATTTTACCAGATTGAGACGGAGTATGAGATACGAGATAGAGAACGAGGAAACAGATGAAAGTGAGAAGCGGAATGAAGTGAATGAGCTTCTCCGGTTTCGGAGGCGACGATGGCAACGATAATGACGGCGACGGTAACGAAGATGACGCTGAGAATCGGCGAGGCTTCGTGGCTTTGTCGTCGTCAGGTATGTCAGAGATGTCGGGTCTCGGGGTCGCTAATCCGGCGTGAAGCTTGCCGACAGGTGAGCCTAGAGACTGTCTCTGCATTGTTCTAGAGTGTGGATAGAGGGGTAGGTCTGCTTAGACTTAAGAATGAGGTATATTATATTATGGAGGGGTTTATTACTTTATATAGGAGAGGAGGCCCTTCTTCACTTCTTGTGTCGTGTGATAATAATAAATTACCTAACAACTAGTATATGGTATGGAGCATAAAAGTTAAAAAGGGTAAGTAAATCTTCCAAAATTAAAGAGTTTGTTGAGATGATTTGTAGTAATCACTAATCACAATTGCGTAGATAATAAATATATTGACGATTTTAGACAAGGAGATGATTTTAGACGATTTTAGACAAGGAGATTCATCCTTTAAGCATTTTGCGACAAAGGGCAGAGTGAGACTAAGCCAGCCGGTCTGTCGGTGGCGTTATCTCTTGTAAGTATATGCCACATTATGAGCTGGGTCCATGTACAGCTACACTCAACAGTTCCGCTAAATACTTGGTCCCAGGTGAGTCTAGATATTCTGTTCAATATTATTCTGTTTTATAAAATTTCAACCATTTATTTTGCGGAACCCACATAAATAAATAGCTGAGATTTATTGGACACAATAAGCCACGATAATATTGAACAAAAAAATCTGAACTTGTGCCAAACTCCCAATCAAAATTCGTAGTTTAAAATCTTATATTGACCAAAAATAAAAACTCTAATCAAGTCGTATTTATAGACTATTCTTTACTTAATGCTTAAGGAGACGTTTTCTTTATTGCAATTGATTACGTCCTCTCAGAACTGCACTGCTAATTTTATATCTTTTCCTTTTCGACACGTATCTTTCATTGTAAACTGGATCAAATCTTCATGCATAATTTTCTTCTTTACCAAAAACATCCCATCACCAAGTCAACGTCAAAATCCCCCTGCCTTGCTAAATTGGACTAGCCCATGAATGGGAACTAGTCTTACCCTCAAAGCCGTCATATTTCTCTATTAACCTAATTCCCTCGGCAATTAGCAATTTCAGGAATTGGCCTCGTCTCCTTGGGGTTCCCTTGTGCACGAATGCATCTCTGAAGTTGAGTTTTCTTAGATTTAACCAATCTGCTACATCTCCGGTTGTTTCTGTTGTCTAGTCAAGTAATTGCAGGGACCTGAAACCATATTTATGAAAGGTTTGAAGTGTGAAATTCCATCTAATTTGAGAAGCTTTCAAGTCTCAAGATTTCCAAAATAGAACAAGTCATTTCTTTTCTTACCCGGCCAAAATTTTTAACAGAAAATAAAAATACAATCCTTTCTACTAATTTACTCATTTTTTAAAATACCTTTATTATTTAAAATTAGTTATAATCACTTTATAATATTAACAATATTTATTTTTCTAAATTTTTATTAAATTAGTTTAACAAAAGTCACCATTAAGATCATGCCAAAATAATGATGCAAACTCCGTATTATAATTATTAATTAATCACGTATCAACGATTAACTTTTTATCATTTATCATTTTATAAGATATGTTTTTCAAAATAATTTTAAACATAAAATATCTTTAAAACTATGCAAAATGACAAATAAATTCACATATACTATTTTTAGATAAATTATATTTTAAATTCAATTCTTTATTACAATAGTTGCTAGAAATATTCAATAAAATTTTTAATTTTTAATTTATTACAAAGGTAACTCATGTTGTGACTTAGTTCTGTCCTTTTTTTTCTTCTATTCATATGTCATATTTTTCGCATCAACTCGCTTCGAATAAGCATTTTAACTAACTTTTTAAGACGAAGTGCTTCCTTTTTAAGGTTGTTGATTTTTATGTTGTGGGCTAAAACGGGAACTGTATTAAATTCAACAAGCATTGTTTTACGTCTTTGATTATTGTTAGGTTTTATTTTTGTAAGTTTATGTCTTTGATTGAAGTTATTTGGAATTTAATATATGATACTATTATTTTATTTAACAATGGTACTTTTATCATTATGTATTATGTTAATTATATTTGATATTTTAACACTGGATGCAAAAATCTATGAAATGATTATCATGCAATTGCAATTATGATGAGATCGTAATTTTGATATTCGTTTTGTATTTATGGACTATTTCTAAATTATTCATAATTGAATTTTCATCGAGATGAGATATTGATAAAATTTTAAAACTAGCACATGTTATATTTAATTCTTATGAACAAAATATTTGATCTAATAAATTAAAGTATGGGGATATTTAAATAAATGTGCAAGTGCTTGCTATCACTAAGTTGGGTCGATTATGAATATTTCAAATAGAATATTACTTATATGTATGAGAATTTTTTCATTATGATAATTGTATAATTATTCTTTAGGTTTGAGATTACTAATATATCTCATATGATAATTATTATGTTTTAATACTATTTATATCTTATTTTATTTATGACGGTTCAGTTGGATATAGTATGAACTATATGGAAATAATTGAGTATGTCAATAAAAAATTCATCATTCTAAAGTAATTAAAGATAATATTATGCTATTCTTGATTAACAATGATTTAAGGAATTTTCTAATTAAAGTGAAATGAGATTTTAAAAGGTGTTTTCAAGTATCAATTATAAATTAATTACTAATTAACAAGAATAAACATGAATGGATTTAAATAGATTAAACACTAATTATATATTATATATCTAATTAGAACATTATATGTTGAAGAATTTAAAAAAAGAGATTATAACCATGTAGAGACAATTTGAGTCAAATCATTTTCGACATTTTTAATATTTGAGTGGTTATAACATATTCCTAGACTTTAATCTTGGTCTGTGGACATAAAATCGTTAATTAAAAATTAAATTAAAATTTATAATCATTGCTAATATATTAAGAACCTAATGAGTAACACATAAATAACAATTAAAAAAGAAATTTCAAAATTTTTATGAATAAAACCGTAGATACCGAAAGGCGAAAGATATTTTATTTTATTATAATTTAATTGTAATTATAACTAAAGATAGACTTAAATTATAATCAGAAATTATAATTTTAATTAGAAATAAACCATCGTATCTTTTCACATAAATAGGAAAAAAAAAAGGCATAAAGGAGCTAGTATTCTTATCTTTTCCTCTCGAATTTTTTTAGTTCTTTTTCGTTACTCTATAGATATTATTAGAGGTTGGACAAGTGAACATCTTGTAGTCGTTAGCTTGAGAAAAAAGTTTTTGTAGAATTTGGAATCATGTAAATTCAACTTTTTTATTTATAAATAATACTTTTCAAGTTATTCAATTAAAAAATCGATAAAAATTGTTATATTATCTATGATTCAATCATGATTAATTTTCAAACATTGTGTTAGATTACTGTTATCATTCTTAGTAGTTTTGAGAAAAAAAATCCAACGTGGAAAGAGCTAAAGGGCTGAAATACTTAAGTTGATGGGAAAAAAATGGAAGATAGAAAAAAGGAAAAAACAAAAAGTTTACATTGAAATATGGGATAACTATCTTTTTGAGTTTTTTATTTGTATTTTAAAATGTTATAATTGTAATTATTACATTATAATGTGTGAGTTAATATGTAAAAATACCAATTTATATGTTAATTAAAATAGAATTATTTTTAACAAATTACCAAGTTGAACATTTATTGGTATTTTTGATAATTCTAATTAGTATTATAAAATAAGATAATATTTAATATTTAATATTTAATATATCTGTTTTATCAATTTAACCCCACATTTAAAGTTGGATCAATATGTATGTTAATCTAATTACTGGGCTAAATCTGTTTTAATAATAGAAATGTTAATTTAATTACCGGGATTGTGTGGATGAATGATTGCCCCATCACTAGTGCTAAGAGTCAAGGTGCATATTTATTATATCACAAGAGATTAGGCCTGGCCTGACCCAGCAACGGACAGAACCCAAACCAATGCTAAACATAATGGGCTTATACAAATTCGCCGACCACAGATGTAACCGTTCAAACACGAGAAATCAATGGCGACGATGGCCTGAACTAACATATTCATATAACGCAGCGAGTCCGTACTGGTCTGGAATATACTGGCGGCCCCAAAACCAGAATACTTTTCTTGCTTGTTGCCAACGAAATGCCATTTCTTTCCCTTACCCCCAATATAATGCGACACTGACCTCGTAAACCCTTTTGTTGTGACATTAAGCCGAACACCTTATAAGCACGTCTACGAGATTGTATTAGAAGTCAAGTCGAGGATGGTTCTATGGGAGATCACGGTGGCTACGGCCTATTTCTTAGGTCTGAAGCGCACTTTTAGACTCGCCTTGAAGCTCCAGCGCAGGATCGTCAGCCCAAAACACCCTAAGATCCAAAACTTCCTTCGCAGGTTTTCCACTTTTCACTATATCATTTGTTGTTACTTTTGATGGGTTTCCATAATCCATATCTGTTGTCCTTCCGCAGATTTCAATTGTTCTAATTGAGGAATATAAAACGACAATTTTAGATGTCATCCACATTTTCCTATGGTGCTTTTCACTATGACGTATACTATTTGCATTGCTGCCAAAGCTTCTGCATTGATATATCTGCAGAATAGAAAGGCAACTAAATTGACTATTATTGTCCAAAATACAGAATTAGCAATTAGTAATTACTACTCACTGCTGGGCAACGACATGAATGAAAGTTGAGTTGGGTATGGAGTGACCGATGCCTTATTTCAGCAGTGTAATTTTTCTCTAAACTTGATTAGTGTGGTTATCATACAAGTATGATGTCAGTGGGTTTAGGTCTTTACCTGGACTTCATTGTAGCATTTGTAATTGAAAATTTTAGTATTATAGGTGACTAAATGTTATTGTTTTCTTTTTTACTGACATGGTTTTATCATTATGCCAGTGGTTTATCCAGGCATTGAAGCTTCATATGTCATGGCGCATAGATTTTCATCAATTGCTAATAGTACTTCTGTTACTTGTATTTAGTATTTGTTCCTTGTGGTGTTGCAGATTTGAAGAACTCTTATGGCCATAAAAAAAGCTAAACACATCTTTTCCTTCTTACTTTTGTGTAGGCGAACCAGGGCCGTCTTTGATATTGCCCTTCAGGTTCACCATAATATACAAAAAAGAGATATAGAAGTTGGGCGGAATGTCGGGAATTGGATTCTGAGATGGCTGGACCGTATGAAACCTTCTGCTAATATACGCGGTACTTCATTGAAGTCATCAAACAATGGTAGCTCAGATATGAACATGACAAGGCGGGTGATAGAGTCTTCCCATTTGAAAAATTCCGGGAGCATGCAGAGATCTGGGAACCAAGAATGTAAGAGGCACTTGTTTACCTCATCAAGAAATGTGTGGGGAAAAGCCCTTCCTACCATTTCAATTATACGGCCGCCTAGACCAGCTGGATCTGTTACTCAGTACAGGCACTTGAGCTTCTGGGGCCCTGGAATTTTGAGACCTGACTATGGAGTTGGGGGAGTAAGTGGGTTCAATGGATTTATTCGCAAGGACATAATGCAATATCTTCTGCAAAACTGACTAGACAGACGGTTTCTGTTTGCATTTTACATGTGAATGCAAACATTTCAGGTGAAGTTTTCAAGAAATCAGTTTGAGACTTGATATGCTCATCGTACCATGCTGCCAACTTTTGAGCTGATATCGGGTTTTTTGATCCTGGTCCATCTGCATAATAAATGTCATATTTTGTATATCCTTCTCACTGGAAGAATATATTGTAAATAATGTTCATTTTCCTTTGTTTAATAAGAAAGGGAATGTCTAATATTTCATGATTGTGGTATTTTTTAAATATAATTTCATCAATTTAAACTCATTTGATAAATTTTAATTATTTTAGAGCCCGGGCCACAAATTCAGCCCTCCCTATCTTTTAAATATTAGAAAATTAGAGAATCAAATCAATCTAAATTCCTAATTCCTATCAACTTTTCTCATTTAATATGTAATAGATTCAGTCTAAGACACGAATTTTTGTATATAAACAAATTGCAAATGCTAAAATAACTTTAGTGCTGCAACCCCTGTTTCTTAATAAGAACTACAAAAGTTTGAAGGTTCGGTGACTGATGGGAGAAAGGTGCAAAAATAATAATAAGCATAACCACGACAAAGAATCCAAGAGAGAAGAAGTCGAGAAAAACAAAGCTAGAGAGGACCAATAGAAGGAGCTGGAAAAATATGAAATCATCTGTTTCAGTTATTCTGTTCCAACCATATTTTATTAAATTTTATCTGCACATTTACGTGGACGGATGATTTGATATTTTTTCAGGTAGATAAGATTTAATAAAAATAATAAGAATACTATAATCGAAACAAGAGATTTAATCCCAACTGAAAAATAGAGCAGTGAAGAAAAAAAAAAGAAAAAAATCAACTTTCATAAGAAAGGATCACAAGATTTAATTATTGGATGGGGAGATAATTGCGAAGTTAAGCGGATGTCTGCAGTTTTTAATAGTTTTTGTATATTTCTATTCTTCCTCTCTTATTTTAAATTAATTTTAAAGGACTTATAAAATATTAAAAATTAAAATATGTTTAAATTAAAAATCTAATATAGGTTTCATCAATTTAAAATTTATATTAAATATTTTTAAAAGTTAAATGTATTTGAACGTTTAATATTAAATTTTTTAAAAAAGAAAATAAATGTTAATATCATAGTAACAATAAAGTTTAAATGGTTGAAGCGAGAAAAGAAAGTGAAGGTTCGTCTCGCTGAGGAAGACCAATTATTTAGTCATTGTAAGGCTCATCAACGCCCGTTAAGTGCTACGCTTAAGAACTCCATTGTAACAGCTCGCACAAAAGGAATCGGACAAACAAGAACTGCAGAAGAAAATTTTGTTGGGAGAGTAAACAACTTCCATCCTCACTTCGCAAAAGGTACCAATTCTTTGTTTTCGATCTCTATGATTGGGGTTTGCTGTAATGATAGATTCAGAATCAGTTCAATATTAATTCTTAGGTCAAAGTTTGTAGGTGATACATTATGTTTGGAGTTTGATGTGAGGATATGTTCCTTTTTTTTTTATTCATATCCAGATTAGATTGACATGGTGAAATTTGATTTTGAGTTTTATGACAATGTTTCTATTGCATACCGTGTCGGATCTGGAACGAGTTACATACTTACATGTCGTTAATTTTCATGCCATTTTTCTGTTCAATGCAAAAATGGAAACCCTCATTCATGTTTTTGTCATGAAAAGGACAGTTGCATACTGTAGTTTCTGCTTAAGGAGTCCATGAATTCTGGCCGACCAGCAGTCCTTGCATTATGGAAAATATCCTTCACCCTGCCTAGACATGATCTGTGCTAGCTCTTGGACAAATTTGGAGCTTATAATCATAAAAATAATGCCCAAGTTATGACCTTGTTTCGTAGCTGTATTCTTTGTAGAATTTTTTAGTTTAGTAATGGACTTGAATACATTTGATGGTGTGCCCTTAAATCAGGCAAGAACCATTGTTTATAACGAGAAAATTGAAACAGAGGCTATATCCAGAATATTTTTGGAATACGTAGAGTCTATCAGTATACTTACTTCTCCTACTCATCAAGTCCCCCTTTTTAGGTTTCCATGGAATCTGTAAATTTGTGTTTGAGTTTGTTCCTCATCCCGCCATGGTCTCTTCTATTTCCTTTCACCTTTTTCTTTTTTCTATTTTTGACTTGCATCTCTTGTATTTACTTTGTCCATATGAAGTTCCTCCTTTTAATTTTATGCTAGGAAATATTTTGGTAGTTATTGATCTGTTGCCTTTATAACTGCTAGACAAGAGGCATGGAATTAGCAGACAGAGCTGTAGGATTTGTTTTATCGTTTATCAGCTTATCCATTTTCACCTATTACACTTTTTGGGTGATCATCCTGGTTAGTATCTTTCCATCAGACTGAATTCATGTATGCAATTAACTTTCTTCTTATATCTTTTATATTGTGGTAATTTTCAGCCTTTCGTAGACACTGATCACTTCATCCATCAGTTCTTTTTGCCACAAGAATATGCCATATTCATACCTGTATTTGCTGGTGTGGCACTACTCTGCTTCCTGTGCATGTTTATTGGATATGTAATGCTTAAATCCAAGAAGAAGAAGGCGTAATCTATAATAGCTTTCCATCTCCATACATTTCACACATGGTTATATCAATTTATTGAAAATTTTATTATTTTTATTGTGGTTCTGTGTCATCTATTTCATTGGTTCTGTACCTTTTAAAACTTGATTTTGGTATAAGAATCTTGTAAATGATATATTAGATTCTAACCAAATATGTCTTAATTAGTTCTTATTTCTTTGTTTACGTTTCACTCATTTCCCCACGCTTCTCTAATATAGTTGCAGAACATTAACTTCCCCTTCAACCTTGGATCATTTAAAGGTCAATTATATTGCAGCTTGAATTTATTGGACAATAGAAAAGAGATGTAGGCAACAAACTAAAATTGAGCTGAACAAGATTCTTCAAATTTGACTTGGTTTAACAATATATGCATATGTATGCAAGAGTTTCTTGGGATCTTCTTTAAAATGGAAGGCAATCATATCGGTTTACAAAATCATTGCTCCCGTCTTTTCCAATTCTCTTGCATTGGAATAAACAAGATACCTTATTATGCTGTTAGCTTCTGTTACATGAGCAAAGCCATTTCCCTCATTCTAGTCTAGAACTGATATTGGACAAAGTACTTGTTAGTTAAATTGTGTGCTTATTGTCCAATTTTCATGGTTTTGGTGGATGCAAAGGAAATTGTCATCAACTTCCCGCTATTGATCTTTAGTGAACGCTTGTCATCAATGTGGTTGGCTTTTGATAATTTTATTCATGATTTTTTGGGCGTGAACCCTCCAAGTAATTTCCATAATGTTGAGTTTCTGTCTGGCCTTTTTGCCCCATTTAGCTATGTACTCTTTATCGATCCATCTCTTCGGCTGTGACAAACAAGTCACTCAACTAACGATATTCGGTCTAGAAAACAATTGTCCTGAAAAACTTTTGTGTATGAATGACACAAATTATAGCTACTAAGCGCATAAATCTTTCTGATATCAATACTTCACAATGCTACCACCCAGGCTGTGATAGATATGGTTACGAATTTTACGTACGGAATGAACCCAAGAGAGTTCCATGATGAACTGATGGTTGTATGTCGTATCTTTACCGTTTTACTTGAACAGTTTCCTTTGTGGGATGAGAACATTGCCTAATTGGAGCCTAACATCGGTTGGATATTCGCAACATGTTGGAAGAAGACAAGATATTTAACTTCTTATAGGGACTTCATTATTGGGCAAAAATTGAACTACGAAGGTAAGGTGATCAAGACCTCTCAAGTGCCATTATAGCTGCTGATTGGTTGGTGGATTTACGATTGAATAAAGTAAAAGGCATACAAGGGTGTGTCATTTGGGTATACATTTACCTAACATGTTTTGATAAGACTTTTGTAGGACAAAAGGTGATGAATAGGCTAGCTGTGGGAGCAAGTAGCTAATGCTAAACATGTAGGACAGATTTCTTTTAACGGGGGAGGTTTGTAAGACTTTTTTTTCGGTGCTTGATTAACACCAATATTGCACAACCTTGGTGACAAGATGGTGGCGTGTTTTGGCAAGTTGTAATGTCCCTTTGATGATATGTAGTCACAAACAATAAAATTATGTAGGCTGAAATTATTTAAGGTACGTTGGAAAAGGGAACTGCGTTAGGGGACAGCCTTGAGTTTTGATTGGCTACCTGGAAATGTGTTTGGTGCTACAACGCAGCATGGTGTTTTGGATTTAATTGCACGGCTTCAACATACATGGACACTACTGAGGAATTACGTCGTTTAATTATTGGACAGTTTCATTTAAACTGTCTAAACCACTTAATTATCTCAACTGTTTAGTGTCTTATCTTATAAGTAGTTAACGCTTGGCGGATGTAATAAATATGTTGTAAACCCAACAGACTCGTGGGCGTGTTATGTCTTCATCTTTTCCACAAATGAGTCCACATTTTAAGATGCTAATGTCTATAATCTTCGAAAGATGAGAAGTGCACTAAATCTTTCGTAACGGTAAGTAAATTAGGTGTGAAATTCACATCTCCAATGTCATAGTAAAAAGGTAATTAAAATATTTTCAATTTAAATCTAACAATAATTTTAATTCGGATATAAGAGCAATAAAAAGTTCAAAATTAATTAATAGTAAACTAGGTGTAAAATTCACATCTCTTTTATAATACTTTTTATATGAAAAGTCATAATTATCTTTTGATTTTGATGTCTTTATCAAGATTAAATTCACAATTTAAGATCCCTTTCCTTTTTTTTAACGTAAAATTGGACTAAAAGTTTGGAGGAGTGACTTGTTATTAACGCCCCTAACATTAGCACTACTCCTTCTAATCCCACATCATATTAGTAGATGTTTATTTTGATATTATTTGTAACGTCCCAAGTCCAACCATAACTCTTAATTTGGTCATAAAAGAACCACATGTTTAAAAATAATTGATTAGGAGTTGAATAATAACTCATTTCCTTTTTGATACGCAATTTTATATTCATCTCCTATATATGATGTCACATACGACCATAATATATGCATAATTTCTCTCTCTTAATTGTTGAGTTTGGCCTCCTGTTAATAAGTTATACGGGATTTACTCTTTAAAAAAATAAGTTATATAGGATTTAAAAGTTTAGGAAGGTGTAGATAGAGTGAAGTTTGGGATGGAAATATATAAATTTGGAAGGAAGTGTCATGTTTCATTATGACATCAGTGGCCATGACATGTTATTTTTTAAAAACCAAACTGTCAACCTTAAATTTCAATGATGAGATTGTTACTAAGACCTAGTTTAGCATCTAGTCTTGAGTCGAGACGCAGAAGGTCTACAGCCTTTCATCGATGAACCTACATTGTCACTTAGAGAAATTGACTTGTCCTAAATAGAGTCTTAGCTCACACTAGTTTTTTTTTTTAAATAAAATTATGCTTGATTATTTTTATTAAGTATAACCTTTTCAAAAGGGTAATAAACATTAACCTAAATTAGCGTTAGACTTGGGATTCTTAATTAAGTATAAATTTAAAATTGAAACACAACTAAAATAGGAATTTCATAGTATAAATATACTAAATATAATATAATCAATTGTATTAATAACCCATTTGTTATGTCAGCTGCATCAACCACCACTTTTCTTGCTCACAAAATCATCCTCAACAATACACCTCACCTTGGATCACACAGTCCTCCGGTATAGCAGTCTCCTTAAAATTATATTCCTAACTGTCCTCCTACTTGCCTTTGTTTACCTATATTCATTTACCTATATTCGCAAGATAGACCGAGGAATAGGTATTAGGCGAACATAATGAAGAGGTGGTAGGACTGCAATAGAATCAAGAACCTCCCCTTTAAACTTTTTTAGTAAAGAGGCAAGAAAGACATTATGCATGTGATTCTCTAGTGGCAGTTCTAATTTGTAGGTCACAATTCCCACCTTCTCCAACTCCTTGAAAGGATCAAAACACTTTGCTGAAAGCTTGGTGGAACTATGTTTGGCAACAAAGAGTTACTAATAGGGATTGATCTTCAGCCAATTCTGATCCTCCTCCTCAAATGAGACCTTGCGATGACTTGCAGCATCGAGGAATTTCATTGTTTGTTATACTTGCATGAGATGGTCCCAAGCAAATTGCAACATAATAATCTATCTAGATGAGCTTTGTCGTCCATCACTTTCAACTAAATTGATCCAATACAGTGGTTTAGTAAACATTGAGGATCTCTTCCATATACCAACCAAAACAACATAAGTTGTAAGGAATAGTGGGAAGAGGTGTTGTAACTATATTTAGCCTGAGGAATCCACTTAACCAATTTGTTCGGTTTATCCCCAGTAAAGCAATGGAGGTTACATTTCCATAGTATGACTAATAACTTTTATTTGACCATCGAATTAAAGATGATATATTGAAGAGAATGCCAATTTTGTGCCTAATAGGTGGAATAATTCCTTCTAAAAGATATTAATGAAAACTTTATCTCTATTAGAAACAATGGTCACAAATAATTTGTGCAAACAAAATATTTCTATAAAAAACATATGCTACAGATATTGCAGTAAAAGGATGAGCAAGTGGGATGAAGGATGTATATTTGAAAAAACAATCAACGATCACTGCAAGAACCAATTTCCCTTAAACTTTAGATAAACCTTCAATAAAATATAATGAAACATCTACCTAGATTTGCTTCGGTACTCGAGAGGTTACAGGAGACTGAGAGATTGATAAGTTGGAATTTCAGAACATAGAAGTAAGAGATGCAGAATGATGGGTTAGAATTCAGAAGAGAGAATTAAGAGATGAAGAGATAAGAAGAAGACGTAATATTTCCTTGTTCTTTTTTCTTTCCAGCCCATTGCCAGTACCTGGCTTTTATACAAAGCCGTGCTTCCCACTAACACTATAATTAAGGAACAACTAGCTGCAAATCGGGAGATCTATCCTCCCACCAACTAACGGAAACAACCCATAAACTACTAACGACAGTACTAGAAACAAGAGACTACTAACGACAGTTCTAGAAACAAGAGAACGTGGAAAACTAATTTGACTGGGTCATATACAAATAAGAAGTAAGTCGTGCGTGCAGCCCATGTACTTATCAGAGATGCAATGCAAACTTCCCAATTAAAGATGGCAAAAATGGTTGCTTCCTAAAATGTTAGACCTGAGGCCCTATTGTATAGACTGAATATAGCGATGTTGTTTTAGAAACAAAATGATATTGTTTTAAGCAGTAAACAATTAAATAGACGAAGAAAAGCGACATCGTTTTGCTTCTGATACAAAAACAACGTCATTTTGCACTACTTTTTCTCATTAAGCAAAAAATGATATGTTGGGACCCGATTCTGGAACCAGACCCTAACCGGGAAAAACGGAAAACGGAAAGACTAAAAATGAAAGCCCAAAGCGAAAACGAAGGGCCAAAAGCAAAACGAATAACAAATCGGAGAGCGTGATCACAAAGCGGAAACAAAATCAAAAGCGGAATCGAATTCTTAAGGAGCCATAGAAAATCAAAAGGCTCGGATTTACAAAATCTCGGAAATCAAAGAAACCAAAACGATTCAATCAAACTTAAGGGCAAATTTTCGACATCCGGGAATGCAAATTTTAAAGAAACGTCACGTTGAAAACCATAAAGACACTTGATCTAAACCAATTCAATTCGGTTTAATTTTTTTTCTTCATTTAATTCATCTTTATTCAAAACAATACACTTTTTCAATTGGAAAAAAAATCATCCATCCCTCAATACACTTAACTCTTCCACATCAATCAAAACTCATCAATTTAATCAAAATCTTATTTTTCTTTTCTTTTTAATACACATATCCATAAATACACAATTCATACTCAATAGGCACTTCAATATTTCAGCTCAAACATCACAATTCATCGGACCTCCTGTCCGGAATCCAAACACAATTCAAACCCATACATAAAAAACTAAAAAAAAAGGTTACGTTCTAATTTAGAAGACAAACTGCAAAATTCCAGTGCAGATTTCACAATAGATTCATATATGTTTTCGCTTTTATTTAATTTTTGATGATTTGATATGAATGGATCGTGACTTTAAGGGATTAAAACCCAACACGACCATATTATTTTAAAGATGAATAACTTCTTTTGTTCCATAAATTTTTTGTTGAGTTAGCGCGGAATCGGCCTAGACGACTGCCCTTGTTGCATCAAAATAATAATATTTATCGTACGGCAGCCATTTGTAAACGTCCATGAAGTCGCAAAAGTTAGAGGCTTCATGATTCCACCCTCATATTCATTGACTAAAAGTTTCCCCAAATTTCCTATAACAAACTGAAAGATTATGTTTTTCTTTTCACAAATAGCAATCAACACTTCTTAATGCACCATTGTGCCAGCGATAATCTAAAACCAAAAGCATGCATAACTAACCGTGCCAGAAACAGACTCTCCAACTGATTCAAGCCCAAGAATTATCAAAAGCAGCTAATGAGATCGCCTAAGAAAACTCCTCAAAACTTATTCTACCATCCCCATCAGAGTCCGCCTCCTTGATCATCCCTGTCAACTCCCGGGCGGTGAGTGCATGACCTAAATTTGCCATAGATTGCGCCAACTCAGCCGCTGTGATGAACCCATTTCCATCTCTGTCAAACATCTTGAACAAATGCTTCAGCTGCTTGTCGTCGTATGGTGATTTCCCCGGCAGCTGTTTCATCACAATAACTTAAGCTGTTGTATGAGACCAACTTAATTGGCTTTATATATTCACTAACACACCCCCTCAAGTGAAAGCCCTTTGGGCTTGAAACTTGCAAAGACTCACTTTACCTTGTGCTGAATAATAGGTGGGTGATAGGATTTGAACTCACGACCATTTGGTCACAAAGGCTCTGATATCATGTTAAGTGACCGTTTCACCACAATAGCTTAAGTTGTTGTGTGAGGCCAACTTAATTGGTTTTATATATTCACTAACAC
>JANKOD010000005.1:10974834-10984933 GCA_026284645.1 Erythroxylum acuminatum | reverse complement strand
AGATTGAACGAATTAAAAATACAGGGGCTAATTTGAATAGTCAACTATAACACATGGGCCATTTTATGTTATTTGCCGTTGGATTTGCTCGCTTTATTATCCGCCAAACTGTTCTCTAAAGCACGTGATAATTTCGTCCTTCCAGGCTCTTTCTTTTCTCTGACTGCGGCACAGGCCATAAAACTTCGATAAAACCGTCGCCTACATTGACCAAAACGCCCTCACTTAAAATTCCCATCTTTCTCCGAAGAATATTATTTTCTTTCTGTTAAAAAATTATGTTTTTGGGGGCGTAAATTGTAAAAACAGTGGAAACGGAAATGCGTCCGAAAGAAGCGAAACGTGACCCGAATGAACCCAACCACAAAATAAAACGCGTTTTGGCCGGCGAGGTCGTTTGGTTGAACCACCTAACAACCACCACTTTCTTCCACAACTCTCTCTCTCTCTCTTTTTCACTCGATTCATTTTCTCATAAATATTAAAGTAATTAACAATAATAAAATAAAATATCCCCATTTTATGTTTCCTTTCCGCGCTATAAAACTATATATTATCTTCTTTTTGGCTCTTTTTCGGTTTTCCAAGCCATTACCCACCATCTCTGTCTATCGTCCGTTGTTTGTTTCTCTCTCTCTACCTTCCACCAGAAAACTCCTTTGCTTCGCCGGAAAAACGGTTCCAATTCCGGCGAGTCCTCTGGCTTTCCCGACGGAAAACAACCTATTTTCTTCAAATTGAGGTTCCTCCCGCTCGTTCAGTTACGTTTTCACGACCCTGTTCGACGACTGTTTCGGATCTCCTCACTCGGCTCTGTATCTCCGTGTTTTACCCGTTTTGTGAGAATGTGGGCTGTTTGGTTCCTTTTTAATGCATTGCTTTGAAGTTTTACCGTTGAAGATCGTGATCTAGGGTTCGGGTTTCGGGTTTTCCGATCTTTCTCGTTCTCGTTTTGTTTCCTAACAGTTCGCAGAAAAACGGAGGCGCACAGAGAGCGTTCGCGGCATGAAATGGTTAGTGAATCACATATGCGTGCTTGTATTGTTGTTTGTTATTTTATTCACAATTTACGGACGTTTCGTTCAGTGGTTGTGGAATTTATTTTTCTTGTTCAGATCTTAGAGACATTGTTCTGTTTTGCAAAGGCCTATTCAAAGTTTGGAATTGTTTCCTTTATTTTGCGTGCTTGTTTATAGAAATTCTTTTTAAAAGGTTTAATTTCCCACTTCGGGTTATTATGATGCATGTTCTACTAGAGCCTCTTCGTCTCATTTTCCTTTTCGTTTTGTATTTTTTAGGAATTATAATTTTATTTTGCTGAAGGAATTTCATGAGGTCGTGGTTCATTGTCTTTTAATCTCTACTCTTTTGGTTTGGATTTTAATTAGAAGTTGCGATTAGCTACGATTTTGTTGGGAAGGTGAACAATTCGATGTTTTTATTTTATTTCTGGTTTCTATTGATTTTGAGTTACAGTTGATGTTTGAGGCAGTAAAAATTGACGCGGGCGTTCCTTGAATATTGAAGTTGACCATGTTTAAAAGGAATTTCTGGATAAGATTTAACCTTGGAAGGTGCAAAGATCATTGTAAATGCTAGATGGTTGAAACGGTCTTGGACCTAGTTAGGTCAAATTACTTGTGTTTGAAATGTGCATGCACAGAGTTTATGCTTCTTTGACTCTCAGTTCAACATGGGTCCAGTGAGCAACTCTTCTGCTCTTGGTTATTATGATAAATGATTAATTCCATGTTGGTCATATGTGATTGACTTGGTAAGCGATTCCGTCTGGTGCAAATATTTTAAGGGAATATTTGGTTTGAGGAGCGTACCATAGGGGATTGGTCAAAAGTTCATGCAATTTTATTTTTTCCTAAGAAGCTTTTTATTTAACTGCCGTGGCGTCTTGTAGGTTTATCACACGTAATATGGTAATTCACTATGGTCCATTACGGAATATCTAGAAGTTCAAATACTTGTATCGGGCATCTCTTATTAAAATAGACAAGAATTTAGATATTAGGTTATTAGCGTTCATGATGTTATGTGTCTCATGGGGTGAAACTCTGCCTTATAACCTTGACTTAATGAATCGTTGTGGGCAACTCTGTATTGGAAACATGGTGTGTAGATGCCTTTTCAATTGGTTACCTTGTGGGCAACTCATTAATTGGTCGTTTGTTGTTTAATATGACCTGAATGCCAACTTTCTGACTAGATTTTACTAGTCAGTTAATTGTTTTACTTGGGGAATAATTGGCTCATTCTCTACCTACTTTGTGCTTTGGTCCTGTTTCTACATCTATAGTCATGTTGATATCTGAATCTGCCGTATGGCTATGGGCTTTCGGCAGGTGGAAGGAAGATCATGTTTTTCCAGAGAGGTTAGAAATGGGTTAGAGTATTTGAAGCGTAAGAAGCTTGAACGGTTGAAGTTAGAGTCTTCAACAGGGGCTGTAAACGTCACTAACATGATGAGTAGAAGTGGAGGGGATGGTCTAAGGGCTTCAGCGTCATGTGGTGTTAGGTTACAAGCTACTGTTGATTCATTTTCTCGATTTAGTGCTTCCAGTGGGAAGGATGCCTTTTTGAAGCCTAAGGTGGATAAATTCAATACAAGTGATCTGGAATGGACCGAAAATATTCCAGAATGTCCTGTATACCGACCAACAAAGGAAGAGTTTGAGGATCCATTGATATACTTACAAAAAATAGCACCAGAAGCTTCAAAATATGGTATGGTCCTTTTATATGTTGCAAAATTTATTTTAGTGGGAAATTATTTTATGGATAACTTGCATTAAAAGTTACACTTAATTCTGTTCTCAAACACACTATTCAGGTATATGCAAAATTGTTTCTCCTCTGAGTGTTTCTGTTCCTGCTGGGGTTGTATTGATGAGGGAGCAAGTAGGTTTTAGGTTCACGACCAGAGTACAACCTCTTCGTCTTGCTGAATGGGATACTGATGACAAAGTCACCTTTTTCATGAGTGGAAGGTAAGGATTTTTTCTCATATAATGAACTGCATTTTTAGAGTATAGTGCCCTATCCAGTTTGTAATATGAGTTTACCTTTTCAGAAATTATACATTTCGTGATTTCGAGAAAATGGCAAACAAGCTTTTTGCCCGTAGATATTGTAGTGCAGGCTGTCTTCCAGAAACATATTTGGAGAAAGAGTTTTGGCGTGAAATTGCATGTGGAAAGACAGAAACAGTTGAATATGCATGTGATGTTGATGGCAGTGCCTTTTCATCTTCTCCCACTGATCCGCTTGGAACTAGCAAATGGAATTTAAAGGTGTTGATTATCTCCTTTTCTAATTTCTAAATTTTGTCCCGAAACAGGTTTCCAGATGTAATTCCATTTATGTGGTATGAGGGGAAAATGTTTTGTGAGATAGTGTCAGTTAGTTTTTTATCTGAGATGTCTGTCTCTTTCAAAGTTCTCATTGTTTATTCATTTTCACTTTCCTGTGCATTGATTTGCCTTTTTGCAAGTAGAAACTCTAATAAGAAAGAGCAGCTTTCTGCTTTTTGGGTCTTGGAAAATTTATGTTTTATTATATTATGAATGCTGCATATAGATCAATCAATAATTCTGCCCCCTTGTTGATTTCAGAAACTTTCACGGTTGCCAAAGTCCATCTTGCGACTTCTTGAAACAGCCATTCCTGTAAGTAGCTAAGGAACTATTTCTTCTATAGTAATTATTCTCTTAATTATTAACCTTCTTGGCTTGCATGCAATTCTTTCAGGGGGTAACTGATCCCATGCTTTACATTGGAATGCTGTTTAGTGTGTTTGCTTGGCACGTTGAGGATCATTATTTGTACAGGTACATAGATTAACCATCCATTTTGCTACTTTGGTGAAATTATGGTCATAAATTCTTATGGTTGACATTCTTCTTTTTATATCAGTATCAATTACCATCATTGTGGGGCATCAAAAACATGGTATGGAATTCCTGGTCACGCAGCTTTAAAGTTTGAAAAGGTGGTCAAGGAACATGTTTATGCTCATGATATTTTGTCAACTGAGGGGGAGGATGGAGCATTTGATGTTCTCTTGGGAAAGACAACTTTGTTTCCTCCAAATGTTTTGTTAGAACATGATGTTCCAGTATACAAAGCTGTGCAAAAGCCTGGAGAATTCGTAATAACCTTCCCTAGAGCATATCATGCTGGATTTAGCCATGGTACGATGTTTCATCTGCTAAGGTTCCTGTTGATTTTACTTTATGCATGTAATCATTATAAGTATACTCATTGTTGGTGAATTTATAGGTTTCAATTGTGGTGAGGCTGTGAATTTTGCAATTGGTGATTGGTTCCCTCTGGGGGCTGTGGCTAGTCGGCGTTATTCTCTTCTCAAGAGGACGCCTTTACTTCCTCATGAAGAACTTCTCTGCAAAGAAGCTATGATCCTCGACGCTAGTCTAGAACTTGAAGATTTAGACTATTCTTCTGCAGACTTGGTCTCTCATCATTCCATCAAGATTGCTTTTGTGAAATTGATACGTTTCCAGCATCGTGCACGCTGGCTTCTTATGAAATCCGGGGCATGCTCTGGCCTCACATCAAATTCCTATGGCACAATTCTTTGCACCTTATGCAAACGGGACTGCTATGTAGCTTTCATTAACTGCAGTTGTTATCTGCATCCTGTGTGTCTTCGCCATGGTAATGCTTCTTTATTAGAGCACGTTGATTCTCATTGTGTTTCTCTTCTTGATTGCTCATGGTGATCATTATCGTACTATCCAGATGTTAATTCACTTGACTTCTCGTGTGGGAGGAATCATACACTTTTTCTGCGAGATGATATTTGGGAAATGGAAACTGCAGCTAGAAAGTTTGAGATGGAAGATGAAATTTCTGAGGAAATTCAAAGCCAAGCAAAAAGTGTTGATGATTTATATTCATACCCATCATCAAATACCGTCCAGGGTGTGGCAGATGGATACTCCCCTTATTGTGACATCAACTTTGAGTTTACTGCTCAGATTGCTGCCACAACTCTATACCAGACACAAGAGCTTAGCCAGTCTATGCGCATGGGTGGCTTTGAAAATCTCAGACCTGCAATTTCAGAGCCTTCTATTTCTTGCGTTGCATCTTCCTCCTTTGGAGAGCCAGTTGAAAGTTTTTCAGCAGGCAATATTGTAAGATTGGGCCTTCTCTTCTCCTTTTTCTTATTCTGCCATTATCTTTGTTGTCCTTCTGGAATATGTCTCACGGGTACATTAGAGAACCATAAGTGCAATAACAGATTTAGAAAATCAGCATTTCAATGTAACAGTTTATTTAAAAAGTTCCGTTCCTTCCTTTGTTGGTTATATTTGTCAGATGAAAGAACAGGCAGACTTTGGTGCATTGACTTCTGGCTCAAAATGTTTCCCAAGAGTAACAGAAACCAGTGAAGACTTGTCACGTTTGTCTATGACACGTGATCAATGTCCAAGTACCCAGCAAACTGATGTTTGCAGATTAGATGTTAGACCTAACGTGGACCAGCAAAGTGATGATTCTGATTCAGAGATATTTAGGGTTAAGCGCCGGTCTTCTGTGAAGGTGGAAAGGAGAGTTGTAAATGATGCATCTTCAAAGCACATTGAAAATCTGGTAAGCTTTATTATTAGAGTCCTATATTCTGTCCATTCTGTGTATGAACTTCAAATCATATTTGGAATTGTAATTCTCTGTCCACATGGAATTTTTTGGTAGTTTTGCTACTAAAACCAAAGATACATTGTGTGAAACCGGTTAGTCAAGTTGACAATGCTGAGAGTCTGTTTTGTAATGCTGTTTGATCAGTTATGGTTTTATGGGTGTTATAGATAGTTGAAGCTTATCGATTATCTGACTCTAGGATTATATCGCTTTAAGGAATTTTCCAGGTGAGAAGAAAACAGTTGACATCCGAAATATTCTTTAACCAAATGCTCAGAGAGCTTTTCTTTATTAATGACTTCCATTCAATATCTGATTTTATTGTAGAATTATATTGGTAGCTGCTCTGTTACCTAAATATTCTCAGTGCCTCCTTTGTTGGTTATTGTCCATAGTAATTGTACCTACATTATCTTTGGATCATCATTAACATGAAGATCTGGAGCACTGAATTGTATGTTAATGATGGTGTTTATTTTTATATGTTGAAAATTTCTTGCTCCACAGTACTGGAAACTTCTTGCAAACATTTCCTCGATATGTGCACTCCATATATAGTGCCTGAACATACCAACAATAAATATTTACCTGGTTGAGGCACTGAAAATCTAAAGTCAAACTTTGAAGCAAGCATTTAATGTTTGTTGGATGAATCTGAATTTTTATTATCAGCTACATTGATGTTAGAAGTGTCAGCACCTCTTGATCTCGAGCACTTAATGCAAATTTGAAATTTTATTGCACTCTCAGATTGCGAGACCTCTTGGGCATGCTCATACAGTTTAAATATTGTCCCTTCAACCCTTGATTATATTTTTGGAGCTTGAGATCTTGTACTTCGTCATAATTTGTTTTTTTAGCTAATTCTTTACTTTGTGAAGTAGAGATTCCATACCTTTTAAATTTTTTGAAGCCGCAAGACCAGCTGACTGAAGTAGTTGTTCCTTGAGCACTTTAGTTTGTCTTTGGGCAGTAGTTTTTTCTAACTTGATTGATCTATATGTTGCTTTAATCTGTCTAGGAAAAGTTGCTTTTCATTGTCAACCTTGCTGCTTGGGCATTCTTGATCTTAAATTCTCAACTTTACTGGCCTGAAATTTAACTCTCTCCATTTTGTTGAATAGGGATTTAAACGGTTGAAGAAAATTCAACCTGAAGGAAGATGTGGTCAAACGGTGGCATCAGAATACTGCGGGAATGATGATGCTTATTGCACTTTCACATCCACTTCAGACCATAAAGAAGCTCCAGATTCCAAGGGAAGTACGAATCTTATCTCTACTAAGTTCAAGAGGTTGGCTAATGAGGAAACTCTAAATAGACAACGAGAACAGAGAACGCGCAACTTCCATCATGAATTTGGAAGGAGTATGAGGGAACCGCCCCCAATAGAGATTGGGCCAAAACGCCTTAAAAGTCAGAGGCCCTTCGTTAGAGAGCAGGATAGATTGACTTTGGATCACTTTAACTGACAAGAAATTGGTTTGCCGGCCTTTGAAGCATCATCTAAAACCTGATTTTGCTAACTCTTTTTCTCTGATGGGGTTCTAACAATACGGACTGGACATCCAAAAGATTGATTCGGGGAGCGCAGCAGATGTTAACCAAGTTTAGGTCAAATTTTTATTCTTTGTGCAGGCTTCAAATTGGAGCACTTTGCACATATGTTATTCTTCTGGTTCTCGGGCCAAGGTTGTTTTCTGCCTTTGGCATGAGAACCTTCCTGCAAGTGAAAAGTAGAAAATTTGGTTAGTAACTTCTGTAAATTTGTTTTCTTATCAGTCGGTCTATTCTTGTTAGGAGAAGTGGGAATTCCCCATCGCTCCTTTACTCGAGGCTGGTCTGCTGCTTCCTGTTAGGTTCTTTATTCTTTTTTGTAGCAATAGACTACTAGAATAAATGCAGAGAAATACCTCTCTTTCTCTCTTTACAGCTTATATTTTCTTTTCTGAACATATTATGTTTCTGTGCTAATGTTTCATTGGTATCGGATACCAAGAGTGACATGTAAGAAATGCCCTTCTCTTTTCTTGTTCTGAGAGGAACTTCGGAGGGCGGATACAATCTCTGCTGGAGGGGATAGCGAGTGATCAGAGTTATGGCAACATATTCCTTTTACGCCTGCTAACATGAACTTTAATCCTTATGTTGGTCTTCATTTTCACATGAATATACAAACGCGTATCTGCGGAATCCAACTTGGATGGGGAAAAAAAGCTCGTCTTATGTTGGTTACTCGTCTAGTTTGGACCTCGACCAATATTTGACAATAAACTTGGTCTCCAAAATGTTAGATTTTCCCAATAGAGGGACTTGACTGAAGTTATCAAGATTGATCAGAGAACTCTGTAAATTCATTGTCACCTGAAATATGCAAAGCATCATGTCGGATATGTTTGAGAAACTTGAGAGCAAGTCGTGTCAGTATAGTTGCAGTGACATGACATTGGCATTCTGGTTTTGGTTATGGATGCAACTTGCATCACTGACTGAGTATTTCCAGGTGCTAAATGGGGCTTGTAATGGGCCTGCAAATAAGTAGACACACATGAGGGAAAGTATTAGTTTAGAGGCCCTTCCGCTCAGGTGTTGGGTAACTATTCCGAATCCAAATCGCACATTCAATGGGTCATTTTTGCCGCTTGCTTCTGCACCACTGTAAGTTTGTAACTGTCATTTGTTTGCATTATTGTCTTTGATGCCAATTTACGACTTTCCAGCTTCTAGGGCTTGCCTAACGGACCCATTTTTTAATCCCTCGTACACTCACTTTAAAAGCAAAAAAAGGTTTTGTTATGGAGGTGCATAAAGTCTAAAGTTTTCTTTTGGAAAACATAATAAAACGGTTGTGTTTGGAAAAACTTGCGCAAGTCATAACAAACGCACCTTTACCTAGGCTAGGCATATATTCTATGTTTTCGTTTTCTAAAAGTTTAAGCAGCCGGTTACCTAAAATGTTGGCTCAGCTTAACTAGTCAAGGACAATTGATGATATCTCTCAACGTTTTAATATACTAACACATACATCACATTACTATGTATATAGATGCATATCTCAAAACTACAGTACTTAACTTCTGCGGCATCATAATTTCAAAACATCTTCAAAGCAAATGCAGCAATAGGTCTAGATGGGAGTTCGGAGTTTGGGCACTGATTAAAAATGAGCTGAATTTGGGATTTGGAAAGCAAATAAGTATCCTACCAATGACAGGTACGTACCGTTCTAAGGATGTTCTCCCCAATGTTTGGCTTCTGTTGTAGACATTCCATTTTGCGGGTCCTTTATGTCTCACAATTGCCAATGGATTCATCATGTATGCCTCGAATTATTACAACACAATCTCTGTTAGCTTCCTTTGTGATTTGGCTATGACGGGCAACTTGACATTGACTAATGGTTATGGCTGGTATAATAAATGGTTCTCGAATATTGGATCGAGAGATAAAGCAAACAATAGATGTCATATAGTAAACTATTTCAATCGAAAGTCATTACCATCTTAATTTAGTCCTTCAAGAGACTTGAATTCAAGCCTCTCAGCTTAGAACAATAATCAAAATGCATACGACCAAATTTCATTTTGCACGAGCTGCATTTCCTAATGAAGATTTGGTGTCTAATAGTAAGATTTGGTGTGATAGATCTGGGGTATGGTTGTGGGCTTCCTTCCTATAGATTTAAGGAACTAAATATGAACTTTGAAAATCAAATTAGTAAAGTTAAAGAAAGGTAATGTCATATATTTCGAAAAAAAAAAAGTATTGAAAATAGTTATTGCTTTTATAATAACTTGACAATGCCTAAGATGAAATTACTTGTCCTTACATTACGTGGAGATATTTGATTTGTTGATCCATTTATTTAGGTCTATAAAAAAACTAGTTCATATCTATCATACACCATGTAATAATAATTTTGAAATGTCAATTACCATTTCAACAAGAATCAAGATCTCCACCTCCAAATCAATAATTAGGATCGTAAACTTTCTTTTAACATATTATTAAAGTTATAAGTTTTCACAAGCTTTTAAATCGAGAAAAAAACCCAATAATTCCATGCGGATCATAAATAATTGTAATGATGTCATTGCTTACTATCCAAGCTTTCCTTTACAGGGTATTTAGTTCACCAGCTGGAATGAATAAGGAATGAAATGGTTATGCTTAAAAATATAATAGATGAGGAGTGGAATGAAATAAGTATTACTTAGTTTAGTTTATTCCTAAGAATTTCTAATGATGATACATGCCAATGTTGGTTTGAAAACATAAATTTAAAATGACAAATAAATAACTAACAAAAAAATCAAAATATCTATTATAGTCTCCACTAACTGCATTAATAATAATAATAATAATAATAACAACAACAACAACAACAACAACAACAACAACAACAACAACAACAACAACAACA
>JANKOD010000005.1:10925687-10941401 GCA_026284645.1 Erythroxylum acuminatum | reverse complement strand
GATTGACTCCCTTTAATTATAATGTTTTCATGTAGGGAAAGGATTGACCCCCTTTAATTATAGGATCAATCCTTTCCCCAATTCTCGCTAATTCTCCCTGATCTTCTCTAGAACCAGGTCTATAAGACCAACGTTGTAACAATACAGAAATTAATGAGAAAACAACATATTTGTTATACTATCTTTTTATCCTAGTCTAACATCTTATACATTCATCTCACATCCTAGTAATTCCTTTTTGTCACCGAAAGTGATCTAATTTTACTGGTTTGAACGCATTCTAATGGCTAGGATCCAACTTAGTGATATTAACTCGTATTCATTAGTTTTAAGTCATTGTACAACTTTAGTCTCTTTTGCACGAAACCTCAGCTTTGCCATTAATTAATGTTAAAACTTATCTGTTAGATTTTCACATTAACACGTTTTTACGTTCTTTTCCAAGTTAGACCTTAATTATTGCAGATTCTCAAACCAAAGCAACGGTTGCAAGTGTAAACAATTATTCCATTCTTTTTAACCACATTCTATGCCCACAGTTCTCTCCTGTGCTTCCCACAGACAAAAAGAAAAGTCTAACAAATGCTAAATCTATAAGGACCCTTTAGCAATGGTGATGAAATAAAGGAAGCAGGAAGAACCCAAGTAACTTTGCATATATGCACATATCGTTCTTTGCCTGAGAAAATCCCGTGAATGATATGCCTTTGAGTTGGCAAATATTTCGGCAAAAGAGAATGTCATCATTGTACAATTCACTTTGTTGGGCCATAGTTTCTCTTACGTGAAAGTGTGGGCATAGCTTTTCAAAGTTTCCACCCCAGTCCAAGGTGACGTCACCTGTCACATATAAAACTGCTAGTCTTAAAATACAATATTTTTATGTCAAAAAGAACCATTTAAAATGCAAATGCAAAGACACAGTTTGCAAATTCATTTGCAATATCAAACGTTTTTGGTTCAGTCTTATTTTGCTGAGGCTGGGCGTCGTTATTTGGATCCATGAGCTCCATTAGTCGTAACCAAGAAATACCTGCAAAACAACAAAAGGCACACCAGAAGTTGATCGTCGGTCGACCCCTCCGATAACAAAGTCAGTTCTTCAGTAAAGGTTGTGATGGCTGTGAATCGAGAGTATTAGGGTTCTAGTATCATACATGCGTCATGATAGGATAGTGATCTTATATAGTGAATACCTGCTGAGATTAAGTCATCGTCTAGGAACGGGTCGATCGACCCACATGCCGTTCTAGCGTTGATCTTGGGCCTAGCATGACCGACCCAACCAGTTTTAAAGACCTTGAATTGCATAACCCTTTCCAATTTCCGTAATTTATACATATATCTAAAAAGATAAAAGCTAGATGCTAGAGTTTAAAGTGTTAGATTGTGGGTTATCAAGTCTGTGATTTATGACGACATTCACAAAATCTAAGTACTTATAGTAAATTACAGTAATAGATTCGAACGCAATCACTGCTTAATTTTCATGTTTCACAATGTATAAACATGTCACACATGAAATTTCTTCAGTACTCAACTTTGTTTGTGCAGCGGAGCATCTGATAAGTACGCAGAAAACTGAGTTTTGGCTACTTTCTTCCCATTGTGGCACTCTAATCATTGGTGATTTTTTCTTCATTTGTATGGTGAGTAATGTTATACTCATTGAATGAAACATCTAACTACAGAACAAAAATTTAGTAGGAATCTTACTGTGTAGACAGGAAAATTATTTGTTCTTTCATGCTTTATACTTTCTATTTGGAGTTTTCCAGGGCTCTTTTCAATCATTTTCTTTGAATTCTATCAGGCAAGAAATTGTGGGGTCCTTAACATTTGAGCCATACATGGACTTATCTTTCGATAATCTAGCTAGTCTAAAGAGCGCCAACAACTTTACCATGATTACTGTAATTTTGGGTGCTTATGGTAGTCGGGTAGCAATTTATTGTATCTAAATTTATAAATATTGTCAACATGACAACTTAGATTATAGTCACAATTTCAAATCCAAGATTCGCACTAATTTATGAATAAAACAATATTTTAGCTATTTAAATCGGAGAAGAAAATTTATAATTCTAAGTTAAAAGAAATGTTTGCACCAATTGCAATACTAAGTAACCTAAATTCAGTCCAAAACATGATCCTAGTAAATTTAATAGTTACTTAACGCATCACTTTGGGACTTTTAACTTTAGCTTCTCTAGGATGGAACTGTTAAGTCTTAAAGCTTGTTGAGCTTGCACTCAGATTGATTTGGGAATTATCTATTTACTGCCACTAAATTTCTATCACTTTCGGAGAAGCTTCCCCTTGTGTCACGAAATGGGAATTTCACAAATTTAAAGGTGCAATCTTCTTTTTGTAAAGCTTTAACCTTTATCCATACCAAATATAAAGTGCAATGATAAAGTTAATCATTGCAACTGCTAAATTCCGAGAATGACATCAAAGCCATTCATGTTAAGGAGCATAGATTATCGAGCTATAAAGCCAATGCCTTGAAGATAGGGATTCAAATAAAAGAAACAAAAGGGAAACACACGGAATTTGACGACCCTGTTGTGACTGATTACAAAATTCCAACTGACAAGAACTTCGTGTTTGACTCCTCGTATTTTTCCTTTAGATGATTCACAATTTTCTTATTTCAGACCCAAAGGCTACTTACAGGAGAGAGTTAAGTTACCATTTTGAACAATCGAAGTTCTAGCAATAACAAACATCAAAACAGGAGATAAGGTGGTTGACATAAAATTTCTCTCTCGCCAATGCAAACTAGAAAAGTGAACGGAATCGACTTGGAGTAACTTTAAGGGTTGTTTGATTAGTTGGTACTGTAAGAAAGGAATAAGTAAATAATGAAAAAAGATATTTGGTAATATATTATGATTAAATGAACAATATTTTTATGTTCCCTTTTAGGACAATACTTCATTTCCTCTAATATATTGAGGAATAGAAGTCATATCTATTTCCATTCTTTACTATATATTTATTATAATTTAAAAATAGAAGTAAAAATAAAAATAAAGTACTAAAAATAGTAAAGAACAAGTGAATATTCTTTAAAAATAAAGTAAAAATAATACAAATAATAAGGTAGCACGCATGGACTTCTTGTGATTTTACTTATTCCAAAAACTTATCTTATTGGTTTGAATTACAAAAATATGGTATTAAAAATTTTAAAAGAGAATCTTATGATAAGTATTTTTAAATTATTACATAATTGACGCTTGTACAATAGTGATACTTATATTTATCAGGTGTACAACAATTAATTACATAATAATCTGTACCCAAAAATAATAAAAATATTTAATATATATATTTAAAAATTTAATAGTAAAAGGTTATTTTTAGTAATTCAAAAGAATAAGAATAATTTTTGGAATAACAAAGTTACAAGAAATATCTCTATGTTTTACCTACATAAATAGATATGCAAATTCTTTAATATTCTCTTATAATCATTTTATAATTAAAAAAACTTACTTAACAAAGAAAGGATTGTTAATTCATTAAAAAAAACACTTATATGTTCAACTAAAAATAAAATTACTACATAATAACATGATTGCTACTTGAAATAATGACATTCTTTTTTACTGCCAAGTATAATTGTATTAATACCATTGTGCTAATACAACTCCCATAAACTATTTGACAGCATACGATCATGTACTCTGCAGACAGACTTGTGCTTAAAAATGTAAAATAAAAGATGTTAAGTGATCATTTCACCACAATAGCTTAAGCTGTTGTGTGAGGCCAACTTAATTGGTTTTATATATTTACTAACACACTCCCTCAAGTGAAAGTTCTTTGGGCTTGAAACTTGCACAAGTTCACTCTACCTTGTGCTGAATAATAGGTGGGTGGTAGGATTTGAACTCACGATCACTTGGTCATAAAGGCTCTGATACCATGTTAAATGATCATTTCATCACAATAGCTTAAGCTGTTGTGTGAGGCCAACTTAATTGGTTTTATATATTTACTAACAAAAGACAATGTATATATATATGCTACTTCTGTTCATTTGCTAAGAGATGTAATTTTTGTATGATATATACAATTATCTTATAAGAAATCTTCTTTTTCTGTAATTATAATATATGGATGCAAGGAATAATATTCTGCACTGACAAAATCTGCGGCAAACATAAAATAAGGATAGTATTCTCTTTGTTTGCTTCTTTTTGTATTATCTTCATTTTTCCTTACATATAACATAAATTGGTGCTGCTCATATTCTGAAAGTCTTCCTTTTCCCTTTTGTCCATAAAGTGTAAAGCATGTGACAAAGGGTTTAAATGAATATAAAATACGGAAACATATTGTAAAATGGAAAAAAAGAAGAAAAGAAGAAGTGTTCTATTACAATTACCAAGGATCACTTGAAAGATTAGGGTTAAACTTAAAGCTGTCTCTTTCTCTCTCTTTTGTCTTCGTCTTTTCTCTCTCTATCTCTCTAAGAGAATATGACAGCACATATAAAATCAATTAGATTTCATATTTACGTAGGAATGGAATATATATGTTTGATTTGGATCTCTCAAACTCACAGCTTGAAAGGGAAGGACATGCCTTTTCCACTCTTCTCCCCTTTTGTTGCTTTCTGTCTTTCTTGTCTCCTTGTCTTTCTTTGGCTCTCTTTTTCTTTGCTTTTCTTTTCCTTTTCTTTTTCTTTTCCTTTCCTTATCAGATTTTTCCAGGCTGAGTACTCGATTCTCGCCACCCGCACCCCTCATAGGATACAATCATTTCAAATATCTATATATATATTTATACATATACGTATAAGATCAAAGTGGCCTGCCCAAAGTGAACTCCAAATTAGGCTTCTGGGGGCTAGACTCCGAGAGGGTGGATGAGTTCACGTCTGATATTCTTTCGTAGCTCAAGCACCTTGGATCCATCTCCTTCTGTGGTAAAAGTAGAAGGGGAAGAATACAAAACATCTGAATAAGGAATCACTGAAAAGAGGGAAGAAGAATAGGATTATGCATTTTGCTACATTTATATGGAAGGGCAGCACAAGGGAAGTGTGTGGAGCTGGGAATCAAAAGGACACTTTGACTCATGGAATAATAGACTATTTTTCATGCAAAAAGAAACTTTGCTAGGGTACGTTTTGAAAGCCTGCTAAAGTGTGCCCTAGCCTACTGCATGGATGCTACTCCTAATAGCATTATTCACTATGAATGTTATATTATATCCGTAATGCATGTTTATGCCATAATATCAATTTCATCAAAAGTTCTTGCTTCTTTTTGCTCTTTAGTTCTACGATTCTTGGTTTATAATTCCCTAAGAAAAAGTGGAAAAGAAAAGGCAACAAACGTTAATGGAAAGACAAAAGCTTTACACATCACGTTAATTCTTTACTATCATACTTAGGGCCACGTAAATTACAACATTGACCCCCTTCAAATTTGAGCTTTTGAAAAATCTTTCTGCCTTTTTTCTTTCATGTTTGCAAAAGACCTAAAAGAAGAAAGAAATAGCTCATCTGCTTTTCCTCAAGTTACCTAAGAATGCTGGAAATATTTCTCTTCCAGAACCAAGGATACTTTTGAAATTTGAAGGTACCTGAAGGTTTCCAGCAGAATCCTTTATCTTCCCGTGCAACCAAGCTTCCCTGCTACAAACCAACATATAGAGAGAATATTTCCTATTAGTGAAAGCCATGCAGAAGGAAGAAAAAAGAAAGCTATCTTTTACTATCTTGTTTTGCAGCTCCCTTTCACTTTACATATTATTCATACATAGTGAGATATTGAGCGATAAAGTTGATGAACTTACTCTCTCATCACACCACCCCATGTGATAGCCCATTACCCATATCAAAGTTTATGCAACCTAGTTTCAGAGGGTATGCATTATCTTTAGCACCAAGACTTCTACAAATGGGGCCACCCTGGGTTTTATCTTTGAAGCTAAGTTTTCTGAGTTGTAGGTCCCACTCAATAGGCCTCCCATCTGAGCCCACAAAATCCAAAGGAAAGAGATATCTCCATTTCTATTTCTTTACGGTGGATATTGTCATGCATTGGAATGGCAGGAGAGAGTGGCTGTGGATTGTTTCTTTTTTACTTCCTTTTCACCCACTACTAGAATAGCATAATATAATTGCTCCATCATGGAAGTTCAGTCTTCATGGTCGTAGTGGACAGACAGGACAATTGCAGGGAAATCATTCCTTCTTCCTTTTGGGTTTCTTGCTTGTAAATATGTTTGTATTTGGGTGGCGAGAGAGAAAAAGAGAAAAGTGAGTTTCTCCTTGTGCTATATACTCTTAGAAAAGCTATGTTCAAAGGAGTGTAAGAAAACTATATTTTCGTGCATGTTTGACGTAATAATTTGAAACACAATAATATGCATCAATAATAAACAATGTCCAAGAGCAAAAAGATGAACAACAATAAACTCAGCAGCTTAATTGGGAGATAAAAATAAACAAAAGTACACTAAAACACGTTTTACTATGTGGGTGACTGAACACAAGTGCATATATGGAGGTTCAGTGTCTATACTGAGGTACAAAACAATTACTACCCAAGTTCCTAAAGGACCAGTGAAATTTAAAGAAAGTTGATGATGAATATTTCAGGTATGTGTATAAAACTATAGATATGGTTACAACAGATTCCGTTTTTTTTCTTCCCTTTCATTGTCCTTTTGATTATCCGGAAAAGCAGTAACCAACACACAAGACAGATGAAGGACGAAGAAGATGCTTCAAAACATGCAAAAGTAGTACAGCTTCTTCACCTTGAAGAGTTGCTCCAGAGACCATGGTAGTCCTTATCCTGGTGAATACTTGGTCTTCCCTGGTGGGTTGATTGGGCAGAACTCCTTGGATTTTGTATGTCAAACATGAGATCTTCAGAATTGTCCCCTGATGATCCATTGTTGAATACATCAGATTGTCCTGCGTTATAAAATGCAGATAATTTTTTTTGTTACCAATATAGTGCAAATGGCTTATCATTAGAAACACAATTAAGAGCATACACTGACCACGTTTTAATTAATTAAATAGTGGCACGAACCTGAAGAAGCAGCTGCTCTGTCAGTGGTCTTTACCGTTCGATACATCTGCAAATACAAAAGCCTTTTCTTTAGATGACTATGCATTACAATCAGTGGGCATATAGTTTATTAACATTAAGAAAATGCAGAGAAATTGGGGCAGATAAAGATAAAACAGTAAAAGAAGACCACTCTACTGTTCAGGGATACTGCAGAATTTGTCTAATGTAGTGCAAGTACGAACTGTAAAAAGTGAGAGACTGAGAGAGAAAGAGATAAATGTTAACTGCGAACTGAAGCATTTATGGTCACATTAATGCACCTAGTATATTATATAATGTATGTTACATAAGTAAGAGCAAAGTATGAATTTTGTGGGATTAACCATGGTTTACATAAGTAAGGGCAAAGTATGAATTTTGTGGGATTAACCATGGTTAAAGGGAAATGTGGTTGATGAGCCCCCATATCTGATGCTGAGAAAGACATCATTGAGAAATGATGATGTTTTGTACTTATATAATTTTTCCATTTTTCTATTCAATCTTAGGGAAAGAAAGTTATTTATAATAAGGGAAAAATGATGGAGCGAGTGTGAACTTGTCTTCGCTTGCCTGCGAGTCTATGGCTCAATTTGAATTCCTTTCCTGAGGCTTTGTCTTACTTGATTTCTGAAATCGATGATCTCTCTCTCTCTCTCTCTCTCTCTCTCTCTCTCTCTCTTTCTGACACTCTCTCTCCATGCTGTTGATATGTTCTTTTTACTTGGGCTGGTTCATTCTTCCAAGCAAAAAGCTGTCTATTAGCTAGGAGGACCATCAGATCTAGTAGAAAAAGAAGTACTGAGGATTTGGGAGACCCTCTGCAAGGAAACTTTGGAATTTGTAATCTATGAATTAAAACTTACCTCTAATGTAAGCTATTAAAAGGCAAATTCAGCTTACAGCTGCACTATTAACGCTGCATGAATTTAAGACCATAGCTCAAGGATCATCTATTTCGAGTAGAAAGTAGAAGGGGGACAAAAGAGGAATTAAAACACAAGGCTGCTTCAACATTGCTTGGATTCACTGAGAAGAGATTGGATGCCTGCAAGAATATAGACAGGAAGAAGTTTATACCTGTAAATGAGACTTAACGTGGGCTAAAGTGAGATCTTTAACATCCATAAGCTCAAGAACTGACTTAGGAGTAGCCCCTATGCAACAAAAAGAGAAGGAGTGCATCAGTCAAATAGACTTTTCATTTTTCCTTTCTCTCCATTTTATTTAAGAGTGAATATGAGCAAGAACAGTGCATCAAGAAGAAGAAAGAAAGAGTTTTTAGGGGGAAGAAAAGGGGGAAATTTCATAAAACATAGTCTAACGAAAAAGTAAGGAACAATACTCTCATGACCACCCAATAGCTCGACGGCATGTACAAAGCGAGCATGAAGAGTGGTAGTCCACCGCATCCTTGGTGCTCTCATGGTGCGTTTAGCAGGGAACCTTGACAGAAATCTTGATTTTATCAAACCTTGAGACTGATAAGTACCTAAACTTGTGGGACTTGCGTTAGTGTTAGCTAAAGAAGTAGCTGGAGAGCAAGTATTATCCAAGGGCTGTTGATGAGAGAATGGAAAAGTAGAAGAAGCAGGAGTTTGGTAAACAGGAATCCCTCTGATGGGTCTCAAGAAACCGAGCTCTGAGCTTAACCCTTGTTGTTGATGTGGCTGTTGAAAGAGTGGCTGGTGATTATGAAGGTAGTTTTGTTGGTGATGATGGAGTGAGTACTGGTTTTGTTGGAAGGAATTGACGTAATTGTTACCGTTACAATTGGTGGGGTTTCGAAGGAGGTGTAAATGGTTTGAGTTGGACTCTGGAACCCTTGGATGGGATAGAGAGAGCTCAAAGCAGCTGGTGCCAGGTTTAGCCATTGAAGACATGGAATTTCTGGAGTCCAAAGCTCTCTTCCAAAACCCCAATTCCACGTCTTCTTCTGTTCTCCTCCATGTTGTGGGTTTGTTGTTTGGTGGGCTTATTTGAAGGGATAAATCTGGTTGTGCAGGGAAAAGCTCCATGTATGAGCAACCAAAGAAACCCTTTTCCAAATAGATTTCTTACTTCCTTATCTTCTCCTCCTATTTTCTGTTTACCCTTCTGTTGATAGTGCAACAGGAGTAGGTATAAAACATAAGCTGAACAAGAATCAAGAGACAGTAGGCTGCAGAGAAAAGGGTTGTGGGGTGATTTAATTTCGATCAAAGGGGTTGAGAAATCTCCAGGCTAGCTAGATTTTCCTAGTCTTTTATTTGAGAAGGAGTTCTTTGGACCAATTTGAGGTGAGTAGTTGCAGAGACCTGAGAATGAGTGGAGGAGAGAGAGAGGACATGACAAGGTCTGAAGTGAATGGTTGTTTCTTTCGTGTGAAGTATATGTGAGAAAATGACACTTGAGGGGGCTGTTGGAATAGGACAGAGAGAGAGAGAGAGGTTTGTATTTTCTTTTGTGGTCGTGGGGGTAGGGTATTAGGGTGTAAAAGTAAAATAATAAAAAAAAAAGGAAAATTAGTTTCAGACTAATTGATTACTTTTTGCTTCAAGGCTTTTTAAAGCCCTTTTGTTTTCTTTGAAGAAGAAAAGGAAGTTATCAATTTCAATGTGAACTTTAACGTGTGCATTTGTCTCTCAGCAACTCCTACTTTCCTTTCTAACTCTTGTTTTGGACTGAAACCTACGGTTGCTGCTTTACCTTTTACGAAACCCTAAAATTCCATACACACATATGATTGCTCACTTTTACCACTTCCCAGATTACCGATTAATGAAACCCTAATTCCTGTAAACTAGAGCAAATGAGGAGAGATAATGGCAAATATGTCCTTTCAATTTCGGGTAGTACTAATTCCGTAATCTAAAGCATATTGGTGCTTTCATTGATCTAATGGTTGAAACCATTCTAGTAATGCCCATAATAATGAGCGCAGGCATGGCTAGCTCCATTTTAAAAATCAATACTTCACACAAATGCAAACTTCTCTTTTTACATAATTAGTCCAAACAGAAATTTAATGAACTAGTTTGTTGTTGGTTATCCCTCGAGAAAACTTTAATTTGTGGCTGGTGTTAACAATAACTAATTAAGGTCCATATAATATTTAATTAAGGTGGATACAATAAAATTTCAATGGAAATTGAGTACGTTTTTATGTGTATAAATTATTATTAGCCACAAACTGTCATAAATATATGTAATTAACAATTGTTCGGGATTTCTAATTAATTACCACTTCTTTTACTAATAAATGAATAATATAATTATGATTTTTCTTCTCTTTAAAGACTGATTGTAGTAAAGCAATATGTGTATAGACGGAGCCATATGGGATCCAATGGTGCATTTGGCTCTTCAAAATTTTAAAAATTAAATATTTTTTTATTTTTAATAGATATATATACATATAAGGATGAAGTTATTTGAAGTTCAGTAGTGCACTGAGCCCCCCAAAATTTAAAAAATTAAATAATTGGACCCTCCGGTTTTAAATTCCTGACTCCGTCACTGAATATGTGGGTAGGTTAACGCCATTAGTGTAAATACTGCATGTCGGTATATTAAGAGATCTACACGTACATACAAAATGGCTAGTTCTAATACCCAATTTGTAGATACACTTTCCATTTGGGAAGACTAGCTAGTCGAGTACAAATACACCGAGTTTATTATATTCTTTGGCTAACTACTACTTATAATCTACTCTTAAGTAATGAACTACTTATGATGTTTGTTGTTGTATTTCAAATAAATACTTTTTAGTGGCCCTTCCCTTCTCTCTTTGTTACAAATATATATTTTGATTCTTCTTTTCTGATCTTTTTAAAAGGACACTAGGTAAAGGAAATTTGAATTTGTCCCAATTACCGTATCAAGAGATAAAAGCATCCACTTTACAACTTGCAACTTTAATTAAAAGGAATGCGTATAAGCTAGCAACCGTAAGACACATGCATGCCATTTTATTTATCTTCGGCTTATTAAAAATGGTCTCTCTTTTTTTCCCTTCTTGTAATGTCACATCAACTATTTAATTTCATAGTCAGTACATAGAACTAATGAATTAACATGTCAAATAGAGCATATAATTAAGTTTATTCTGATTTTCTTTTTATAAATAGAACTATTCAAAATGTAAAACTATAGTTTTATTAAACAGTATGGAAAATATAAAATTTCATATCTTTTTAATCTTGCCTTGGAAAGTAAATACACATATATCCGAGTATATATTTTTCTGAAATTTTTAAATATTGTTTATGTATCCTAATAAATCTAATGAAAGAAGAAAGACTCGTATACTTTCCTCCTAAAATGTATGCTTTTGATTCTTTCCAACTCCCTTTACGGCCTTAATTTAAAGAAACTTATTTTAGGAGTAGTTTGATATCTCAAATCGGCTTCGGGAATATGAAACAAAGTAAAAAAATGTCATGCTCCAATTATTGACTAATAATTCTGAAGTGTACTGTGCATGACTCTTGATCCAGGTCTGTCATAAATTAGCTTTGAAGTCCAGCTCCAACACTTTAATTGGTTTCATGCCTCTACTACTCATCGTCGTCGTCGTCACATTCAATCTGAAGTCTCGCAATAAAGCGGAATTTAGAAAAGTCTAATAATACGCAATCTTACTCTTACGTAATAAAAAGACTGTTTCATGCCTCTACTATTGACATGTAAGTTGAACGCCCAATTTTTGCACTTTGAGATATTTTATAGTATCATATGCCATTTGAACTTAAAACGTTAAATTTTTATTAGTAATAACGAACATTAGTCTGTCGATTGTGAAGCATGATGTCAATAACAAACATCAACTTGAGGATAAAATTTGACACTAATAACAGAAGAGATGCAACGAGCTTGCAAAATAAGGAAGACATTGTATATGTCTCTAGATTGCAAACTACTTAATCTATGGCTCTGTCATTAATCCTAACAAAGAACAAGGATGGCAATCAAGAATCAGAATTGTAATTTTCCTACATGCTCCATGTCTTAAACTGCAATGTGGTTGTAGTAAAGAAACATGCTTCAGTTTGAACCGCTAGAAAGAGAAACCGTGACGCAGAATTATTACCATGAATATCAGTTGAATGAACCTGTATTGGTCAATTTGGAAATTGTGATCAGGATTGATTGAGCAAAGGGTTATGCAAGTTGCCCTTACTAGCCTGACCACCTTTTTGTCGGTAAATCCACTGGACTTTGTCGATTAATCAATATACTAACTGGGAATGACCTGGGTGCTTCCAAAAATCAAGCAAAAGTTGTTATAACCTTTTGACTTTGCTTGGGAAAACTTGTAGGGTGGAATCTTTTAATAACATTCATCCATGTCTCATGTTTTATAACAAATTCTGTGTGTATTTTAATTACTCTTACTCCTGCGTTCCCATAAAGCTTGAGGTAAAAATCCTTATGCAGCTTGATTAGATAGACTCTCAAACTCTTCTTTATTGCGAGATTTCGGACTGGGTGTGACGATGGTGACGATGATATGACTCTAAGGATCATTTTTTTCTTCTGTAAGTCTAGCAATTGAAGTTCATGATCTATTTGATTATGGACTTAGCGAATTCATGTTTGGATTGTCTTATACATTCGACGCATTGCACGATCATTACAAGAAACACATACTTCATAGTAACCATTAATCTACCTTTAGTTAAGTGGTGAATAATCTAGTCCTAATTTAAAATCGGAGCCACTTTGAAGGTTGAATTTTTACATATTTTTCTCTTATCGGAAATACAAGTAACTAAACTGCTACATCTTTTCTCATTAAATATGTACAGATCACATCAGCTTGGTACAAATTATTTGAAAATTTGATTATAGAAAAGATAGCTAGGTATTAATCATTTGCATTATAATTAATATTATGGTTACTAATAACAAAGAAATTACAAGACGCGAACAAGAATATATTTATTTTATATATATATAACATCCGTCCACTGCAGCTGAATTTGTAGATTTTAACACAGAAATACCGAAACAATCAATGTGAAAATTTTGATGGCTTTAAGTTGTGTCCACTGTCCAAATGATCTAATTTTTCTGCTGATAAGATGGACAAAAGTTTGATATACAAATCGAAGAATTTACCTTCAAAGTTTTTGTAAACAAAAGTATTTTTAATTTCAGGAAAAAAGTATAAGCATTTATCTTGGCATACAAAAAGATGATATATGCAAAGCTTTTGTTGTAGCTTTAACCCTGCCCATGAGCATTGATGAGTGTCACCTTTGCCATGTAACTTTGCTTTTGGTATCCCCTTCTTTGCGGTCACCCGACTATCCTTTTGGCCATCTCTTTCGTGTGGATGAGAAGCTCCCCACTGGCTTTCCACGAACACACGGTCAAATTGCTTTGCTTTAGTCTTTCATTGACAAAAAAGGACCTTGTATATGGTTTAATGGTATGATTGTTAGTGATTACAGAATTCATCTTTCATTTATGACTCAAAATCAACTCGCTTGGAACTGTTTAAGTCAAATTTCAATAGAAGAAGCCTATTTAGTGAAGCATACCTTCAAAAGATAGTTCACAAAAGAACTTAAATCTCATACAACGAACCCAAACTTTTATTTATATGTATACTCCAATGTTAAACAGAATTACCTATGTTTCCCGGTTATGTTGTTTAAAGTGACTATAATTTTTGTATTTTTTAATTTTCAAAATTTTCATATTTCTTTAATTTGATAGTTATAAATATTTAGTGTTCCCTTTCCTTTATATGTTAAAATTTTCATTTTTCTTGTTTTAATATTAATTTTGCTTTCCGTTAAACGACTTGAAGGATTTCAAAACCCCAACAAACCTTAAGGCCCTATTTGGTTGGATGTTAATTAATAGAATGGAATGTTGTTGGACCCCGTTCCCGGAATCCAACCTAATTGCGAAAACATAATACATTTAGCGCGGCTATTACCCCAAATGGTTCGTTCAATGAACCCCTAATGGCCAAATATCAATTCATATTCACTACTATATTGTTTTTCTTTAAAACATCCCCAAAAATTGCTCATAAGATGCCCCATGGCAAGCCCAAACTAACTAGTCACTATGATTGAACTCATTTCACCTATTCATGCGCAAAAGTTAAAAAATTTAAACCGAATTGCTAACTTAATTTCTCCAAGGAAATCATAACCCTGGGTTCACAGTTTAATCGGATCTCAAGCTACTTCATTTGAATCTCCCTAACTCAAGGCATTCTTGATAATCTAAGCGAGCATAGACTTCCATTTTTGGCTCCTAAATCCGAACCCTCACTCGACGCGAAGATCATATCTTTTTCCACAAACATCAGATTTCTTCCGCTCTTGGACTATTAGAAAGAAGATATCAAGATCTATAACTCGAATTAGAGACCTCAAAACGAGATTCGCGCGCTAACCGGGTCAAAACCCCAATTCCTCAAAGTTGACAGACCGTGTCCGTTAAACGGACTGTCATGTCCGTTAAACGGACATGGCTTAACCAATACTTCCAATTTCTCCCGAGAGTGTCCGTCGAACGGACTTCCATGTCCGTTTGACGGACATGAAACCACCAAGCGCCCTAATTTCTCCCGAACCTGTCCGTTAAACGGACATTCGTGTCCGTTTGACGGACACACACACGAAACCAACATTTTTCACAATTTCTCCAACTCCAACCCTAAATAAATCATCACTCACACTCCCAATCTTCCCAAATTTATCCTTTAAGTGTAATAACACTTCTTCATCCCTCAATTTCTAACTCAATGCATCAACTCCTAATTCTCAATTCAATCAACTCACATTCAATAAATATATATATATTCTAACTATCATCAAAGCATCACCTTTCAAATTCTCATCCAATATCACTACTAGCCATACTTCAAACCCATATCCAACACAAACTCAATCCATTCATCAAAGACACGATTTCATACTCTTCATTCAACGTCATCATTACAAGCTAAATTCTTAACTTCAATATCTCAATTTACCACAACTCTCATATTCATATCTCACACTACATTATCCTTACTTACAAGAACCAATATCTCAAAATTTCATTACGCTATTCTCAAAACATTATCAATCATACTGCACACAACCTCAACTCATAATTAAGTCATATTTTCCTTTTTCTTCATTTCTTTTCTAATACTTCCACATTTTAGTCCAACTAATCATCCATCCCTAACCATTCCAATTACTAAGGTCTTATACTAAACCAATAATTCGCAAGCATCCCAAAAACATAAGCTTACACAAAGCCATTTCCAAATCACATTCGTATACAAAGGGAAATCCTCAATTTCCTACCCTACTCTTGATTATAAACAAGGCAAACATTAAACAAATCTTATGTACAAATTCATTTATACACTTTTGAATTTACAACAATTACAAATAAATGCTCAGAGTTCAATATCTTAATAAACTATACAAAAGTCAAACAGCTCAACACAAAAGCCATCTATCTTGAGACCCGACCAAATGTCTTGCAAGGATTGCCATTTCTTCTCGCACTGCACCTGAGGAGGGGGAAAAACGTGGGCTGAGCTTACAGCTCAGTGGCTAAACCATTTATAGCCATTGGCTTTAGAGCCACACAATCAATCCAATATATGCATACAAGCATG
>JANKOD010000005.1:10906266-10919477 GCA_026284645.1 Erythroxylum acuminatum | reverse complement strand
AGTTTAATCATAGTTGTTATTTTATTTGATTTTCATTGCGTTAATAATTTATTAGTGGTTCGATTAATTAGTAGTTTTAATATAAAACTCCAAAACCCCCCTTTTTAATTAATTTCGCTAGTTCTTTGGCATTAGAATAAAATCAATTATTCCATTCTCTGTGGATCGACCCCATTTACCACTGTCTGCAATTTATTTTCGTTTGGTGTTTGGGATTTATTTTTGGTGGATTCGACACCCATCAGAAAACAAACTAGAAAATATATAATTTAAATAATTAAATGAAGGATGAATAAATCAATAGTGCCAAAGCCAAATATACACCTCCTTTTATTTATTTCGATGCGTAGTTTGATACGCACAACCCTCTTTAAATTCTCCAAAGTGGTAGAGTCCCTCCTTCTAAATACCATGCCAATGATCTTTTTGGTAAGAATATCCAAAAGAAAGAACATCATGATAAATAATTGTAACACAATATAGTTCTTTTGTAATTCAGGTCACGGATAATAATTCTTTAAAAACAAAAGGAATTAAAATAATTAAAGAAGAAGAAATTTACAAGGTCATCAATAGGGGGAAAGCCCTTTATATACAACACAAAAAGAGAGCCAACAAGAACAAATCACCTAGTGCAGCAAGAATAGCCTAAGAACAAGAGAGAGTGGAAATTAAACAGCAGGCTATCCTAATCGGAACTTCCCACTATCAGATATAGACGTAAGGCATGACCAACATTAGAGCTACAAGTAACTTTCTTTGTCACAACAATCGCCCGCACTTCAGACATAATTAAGTAGATCAAACTCTCTTTCGTAGAAGATGTACTCTGGAAGCGTCGAAAGTTTCATTCTCTCCAAAGCGAGTATAAACAGACCCCTAAGACAATAATTTGTACAGATTTGTTGGAACCTGCATGTGAAGACAAATAACTAGTGATATTCATAAGTTCGGACCCAGGATCCGTCCAACAACATAAATCACAAACAACTCTCCATATAGAATAGTTAAAGGGGCAAGCGAAGAAAAGATGAGAACAAGATTCCATCTGAAGGAAACACATTGGGCAAGAAGGATCCATATGCACATAAGGAATACGGTTAGCAGTAGATAGTTTATTCTGGATAGCTAACCAGAAAATGAAGGAGATCCGGGGCATTAAGAGATTGCTCCAAACTGTGGCTACCCAAGGAACGAGGAGTCGGCGATGACGCAAGTTGTCGCAAATAAAGTGATTAGTCAATTTGTTCAGTGGAGTCCCCTTCCAAAATAAAGTGTCAGATTCTTAAGGAGTTGGAGAATAGCTAGGTTGAAGATGACTTCTTAGGAATTTCCACGAGTTCCCATCAATAAATGATATCATATGTGTTTTTAGAGGGAACAATGGAGAAGCTCTTGAAGGATTTACCTGAAAGATTAAGGGACCGCGACTAGCCCAATTGTCATACCATAGAGAGACTCGATGTCCATCTTTGATAACACAGGAAGTCTCTAAGCGAATATCGTCTCTTAACTTCAAAAGCTGGTTAAGGAAAAAAGAGAAATTAGCTTTCGGCTAAAGCGCCCATATGGAATGTCCTTTCAGAAAATAAGTGTGCAACCATTGGATCCACAAGGTTTTCTTATCCTCCAACATCCACTATAGACGTTTGAGAATCAAAGAGCAATTAGAAGTTTTAATGGAAAGAATATTCAAACCTCCTTCCGCCTTAGGATAGCAGAGATCAGACCATTTCACTTTGGAGGCACCGCGATTACCATTCGAATGGCTCCATAAGAAGGTTCTGAAAAGCCTTTCAATTTCTTTGATGATGCCTTGCGATAAGAAAATATGGGAGCTCCAGTATACATGTAAGGAATTAAGGACGGATTTAATAAGCTGAAGTTTACCCGCATAAGACAGAGATTTGTTCACCCAAGATTTAATCCTCCACTGAATCTTCTCTAGGAGTGGGTGACAATCAACATAGGAGAGCCTTTTAGTAGACACCAGAAGCCCAAGGTAAATAAGTGGGGGATCTTTCAACAGCATACCTGTGGCTTCAGAAACCGAGGTTGCCATGGCCGCCGCCCCTTTAGACAAAAGAAAGTGACTTTAAAGCAAATTTATCTACAACCCAGAGTGATGTTTGAAAATACTGAGGGCATGCATAAAGATCCGAATAAACTCTAAGTCTGCCCTGCAAAATAAGAGAAGATCACCTGCAAAACATAGGTTAGTAAGGCCAAGTGTCTTGCACTTCGAATGATATTTGAAGCTGGGATTAGAAAGAGTTGCAGTGCTAATAAAAGCATTAAGGATTTCCATGACCACAAGAAAAATATATGGGGAAAGGGGATCCCCCTAACGAATGCCCTTAGCTGCTTTAAAATATTGAGTAGGGACACCATTAATCAAAGCTGAATACGATGCCGAAGTAATGCATTCCATGATCCATTGGGTAAATTGAATCAGGAAGCCAAAAGCCTCCAACATGGCTTGCAAGAAGCACCAATTATTACTATCAAAGGCCTTATGAAAATCAATCTTCAAGGTGCAGTTTGGTGGGCTCGAAGAATTAGAATACCCTTTCAAAAGCTCTTGAATAATAAGAAAGTTGTCCCCTATATAACGATCCGATAAGAAGGCACTTTGGTTAGCACTAATTAACAGAGCCATAGCTTCCTTCAATCTGGTAGCAAGTATCTTAGAGATAATTTTGTACGGAAAATTGGTACAAGAGATGGGCCAATAGTTGGCAAAGGTGGTTGAAGTCGCTCCTTTCGGAATCAAACATAAGAATGTTCGATTAATCTCTTTCAGTAAGATTCCAGTTCTAAAGAACTCATGGATGGCTTCCTTGACAAAAACACCAATAATTTACATGAAATAGAAAGGACGAGAGTATTAAATAGGGGTGTGGCACCATCACGGCACCAATCCCTGTTACTGATTAAATGTTTGCATTACCACTTATAATATTATTTCTGTATGATATATATCGTTGGAAAATTCTCTTTTATCATTACTCATTTGGTTAGAGATCCCCGAGTCAAAGATCCACTAGTCATAGGTTTCCTCCAAATTAGAGATGAATATGATTATACATGTCTGGGTATTGCAAGCTTTGGCTGGACAAAGAGAGAGTAAGGCCACTTGTAATTAAAGCTTGACCCACTAAGGTGGTCGTATAACCTATAGTTATTTGCGTACCCTTCCCTATGCTGCTGTTTTCCCCTCTATTACCTTTTTTTTTGGCCTATAACTCATACCACCATTTTGGATAGCCATGAATTTTTAAAACATATCTCCTAAGTGTGTTTAAATCCTCCATAATGGGAGCATTTCTATCCATCATATACTCTTTAACTTATCATTGAAATTTGACTTTGTACTTTAAAAGGAACTAGGTGCCTGAGTCCCAATCTTCAGGCTTTTAGATGCTAACATATTACTTGGTGATTCCTCAATTGTGGTTTCTATCATCACTACTTGGCATGTTGCCTTTCATCAAATATAGGCATATGCTTACTCTATAGTGTGGTTGCATTTAAATGTCCTTCCAGATGATTTCTAGACAATCGTCTATACCATTCAAAAAAATGTACACTCGATCTTCTTGAACCATATTACTATAGTATTGAACATTTGTCAGACATCTCATCAGTATAGTCTATAGAAGTCAATTTTTTCCATAATCTATGCAAGTCATTGAAGTATTTTTCCAATGGTCCATTTCATTAGATGTGATACTCTGCGTCGAAGATTATATACTTAAGAGGCATCACTCCCATCAAAATAGTTACTTCTGTTAAATCATACACCATTTTTACCTTCATAATCTAATAAATTTGTCAAACAATAATGGGTCTATGGAATAGATCAATCACTTCACTATAACATCACTAGTGCATCATTTTTAGAAAGTCAGGTCTACTGGTGCTGGTTGGGATAAATCACTATTGATATGCCCTAACTTGTATTTTCTGGACATGTATATCTCCACTACCGAAGACCAAAGAGCATGGCTAATCTCATCTAACATGATCCTAATATGTGCAACGACTACATTGTTTGCCACAATCGAAGCTATAATCCCATATAGAACTTCAACCATTTTTTTAGTTAGCTCTAACAAAATAAAAGAATATATCTCAAGAGATTTATTAGAATGTGAATCACTATTATTTATGATTAATTGACTAATAATAAATAATTAATAGATTGATTAATTAAAGTATAACTAATTGATTGGTTAAAATATAATTAAATGTTATTATTTATTATTAGTTATTATTAAGTTAATTAAGTGTTATATATATAGCTTAATAATAATTAATAATTAATAACTAATAATATTTTATATATTATTAAGTTAATTAAGTGTTATATATTAAGGGATCACAGGTGTTAATTTTATTTCAATCAATTATTAATTAATCATATTTTTTATATGTCCTAATTTTATTTTAATTATTTAATCAGTTAATTATATTTTATTTAATCAATTAATTAATTATATTAATTAAAAATTTAAAATATATAGGTGTCACGCCTATGACCTTATATTTTAATTAATTAATTTAATAAATTAATTAATTATATTTAATTAAAAATTAAAATATATATGTGTGTCACAGTCTCACAGACGTGACAGTTAAGTCACGACTGTGGCCTTATGTTTGAATAATTTTATTTATTTATTTATTTATTTATTTTATCAATTAATTAAGTATATTTAATTAAAATATATATATGTGTGTGTGTGTCACAGGCGTGAAACTTTAAGTCACGCCTGTGACCTTGGGAGAGCTTAATAATAATTAATAATTAATAAAATTTTATGTATGTGTTAATTATATTCTAATTAATTAATTATAATTTAATTAGCTCATATATCCTTTGTCTTTTTAATTAAATATAATTTAATTATAATTAATTGACTAATAAAAATATAATTAATAGAAGGTAAAGTGTGGTAGTTGCACGATCATGCTTGATCATCTGTAATTGCACGATCGTGTGTTCGGTGGTTGTACAATCGTGCACTGTTGTCTGTTCTGCACCCTTCATTCTTTTGGCCATAATTAAATATTTTAGTTATATTTAATTAAAAAATTGAAAATATATGTGTCCATGACCCCTTAGTATATTAATTAACTTAATATTAGTATATAATAGTTAATTAATTAATTTAAATTTAATTAGCGCATATATCTTTTGTCATTTTTGATTAAATATAATTTAATTATAATTAATTGACTAATAAAAAATAATCAATAGATTTATTAATTAAAATATAATTAATTAATTGATTAAAATATAATTAAATGTTATTATTTATTATTAGTTATTATTAAGTTAATTAAGTGTTATATGTAGTTTAATAATAATTAATAATTAATAATATTTTATATATTATTAAGTTAATTAAGTGTTATATATTAAGGGATCACAGCTGTGAATTTTATTTCAAACAATTAATTAATTAATCATATTTTTTATATGTCTTAATTTTATTTTAATTATTTAATCGGTTAATTATATTTTATTTAATCAATTAATTAATTATATTAATTAAAAATTAAAAATATATAGGCGTCACGCTTGTTACCTTATATTTTAATTAATTAATTATATTTTATTTAATCAATTACTTAATTATATTTAATTAAAAATTAAAATATATATATGTGTCACATACATGACACTTAAGTCACGCCTGTGACCTTATATTTTAATAATTGAATTAATTAATTAATTTCACTTTATTTTCTTTTCTTTTATCAATTAATTAATTATATTTAGTTAAAAAGAAAAACATATATATGTGTCACAGGCGTGAAACTTTAAGTCACACCTGTGACCTTAGGAGAGATGAATAGCTTAATAATAATTAATAATTAACAAAATTTTATGTATATGTTAATTATATTCTAATTAATTAATTATAATTTAATTAGCGTATATATCATTTGTTATTTTTAATTAAATATAATTTAATTATAATTAATTAACTAATAATAATATAATTAATTGAAGGTGAAGTGTGGTAGTTGCACGATCGTGACAGAGAGCTGATCATCTGTAATTGCACGATCATGTGGTTGTACGATCGTGCACTGCTGTCTGTTCTGCACCCTTCATTCTTTTGGCCATAATCAAATATTTTAGTTATATTTAATTAAAAACTGAAAATATATGTGTCCATGACCCCTTAGTATATAGTATTTAGTTAACTTAATATTAGTATATAATAGTTAATTAATTAATTAATTATAATTTAATTAGTGCATATATCCTTTGTTATTCTTAATTAAATATAATTTCATTATAATTAATTGACTAATAAAAATAATTAATAGATTGGATAATTAAAATATAATTAATTGTTTGATTAAAGTATAATTAAATGTTATTATTTATTATTAATTATTGTTAAGTTAATTAAGTATTATATATTAAGAGATCACAAGCATTAATTTTATTTTAATCAATTAATTAATTAATCATAATTTATATGTCTTAATTATATTTTAATTATTTAATAAGTTATTAATTTTTTATTTTTTATTTTTTTAAGGTAAAGGAAACTTTCATTAATCATATAAATGAGATAAACAAGGTGGGATAGACTCCCAAACTTTCAAACGAGAAAAATTGCAAGATACTCGAGCAAGTTCATGAGCTCCCACATTTCCTCGTCGATTAATCCAAACAACAGAAAAATTTGAATTACTTTTCAACATTAATTGGCAATCCTTAATAATTCCCCCAAACTCTGAATGGTCCTCCTGGTGTGATTTAAGGGCGAGCACTACAAGTTGAGAATCAGTAAAGATACTCCCCAATTGTTGCATATTGTGAATCGTCCAAAGAAGAGCCTGTCGAACCGCTAAGGCCTCTGTGACTAGCGCTGAATGGAGGCCATCAAACACTCCAGAGATTGCATGTTGAAAGTGGCCTTCAAGGCTCTCAATGATAAAGCCAAACCCAGAGGTGCCCATACTCGAAAATCTTGCCCCGTCGACAAAAATATGTCATTCATCCAAGCTATCTGCTGCACTTTGTCTTTGCCCAGCAGCTAAAAAACAATGGGCTGCTGGGCCTCTATTACCGTTGGAGGACAAAAGCTGTTGCTGCTATTTTTGTTCTTGCGCCAAATTCCATTGATAAAGGTGATCCATTGCAAGGTTCCAAGTTCCCCTCGCTGTAGGGGCTTGAGCTTGCCATAAGCCTTTGTTTCGACCCTCCCATATCTTCCATGCTATGGTCGTAAATTTTGAGATGGTTGCTCCATTGTTGTCATTCAGTACCTGCAAGAAAAATTCCCTAAACGAAGGAGCTGGGTTAGCAATAAAAAAGTTACCTAATGCCCACACCTCTCTCGCCCTCTCACACCCCACCAAGCAATGGTTGACGTCTTCCACCTCCCCACAGTAGCATTTATCATCCACCTGCACTCTGCGACGAGCTAGTTTTACCTTAGTAGGTAGAATACCTTTAAGAGCTCTCCACATGAACACTTTAATTTTTGGAGAAGAAGCAATATTCCATAATTTGCCCCAAAAATCACCCTCTTCTACCTCACCACCTCTACCCAATGCTTTCAAAGCTACATAATAACAAGACTTTACCGTATACCGCCTTTTGTTATCAAAATGCCAAACCCAACTATCTTCACACTCTCCCCACCGAATTGGGATTGCAAGGATATCCCTACTATCTCTACGACTAAACATGCCCATCACCTTTTCCACATCCCACGCCCTCTCATCTCTCTTAAATAATTCACACACTTTTAATGTAGGACTCACAGAGATAGTTCCAGCCTCCACCCAAAACTCCCCATCTCTAGGTATCCATGGGTCCACACCTACTTTAATCATCTCCCCATTACCCACTCTCCACCGCACGCCTTTCTGCAAAACATTCTTAGCAAACAACACACTTCTCCACGTGTAGCTAGGATTATGTCCAATCCTGGCGGTCAAAAAATCCCCTTGAGGGAAGTATTTAGATTTGAGAATCCTAAATAGAAGAGTGTTAGGACCATGTAAAAGTCGCCACCCCTGCTTGCCAAGCATGCTTATATTAAAGCAGTGCAAATCCCGAAACCCCATCCCCCCATTCTTCTTGGGCTGACACATCTTGTCCCATGCATACCAATGAATACCTTTAGCACCCTCTCCCGAATTTCCCCACCAATAACTATTCATGATCTTTTGAAGTTCATCACATAATGATAAAGGCAATTGAAACACATTCATACAATAAGCTGGTAAGGCCTGAGCAACAAATTTTATCAAAGTTTCCTTCCCTGCTCGAGAAAGCATCTTATTCTTCCAGTCATTCACTTTCTTCCACATCCTATCTTTTAGAAACTGAAAAATCTGTTTCTTGTTTCTGCCAATAAGTGATGGAAGACCCAAATACTTACCTCCCCCAAGTGGTAATCGGACATTGAGAATATTACCAATAGTATTTCTACTATCCTGTGAAACTTTAGGACTATAGACAATACCTGATTTTTGGAAGTTGACCGCTTGACCCAAGGCTCCTTCATACTCCTCTAAAATGCGCTTCACCTCTCTCGTTTCCTGTTCTGTGGCTTTAAAGAAAAAGATTGAGTCATCTGCAAATAGAAGATGAGAAACTCTAGGGCATCTAAACCCTGCTCTATGCGCATGAAGCAAACCCTGCCTTTCTGCCCGATTAAACAATATAGAAAGACCTTCAGCACACATTATAAATAAATACAGAGATAGAGGGTCCCCTTGTCTAAGCCCCCGACTAGGCAAAATAGGGCCCACTATTTCACCATTCACTAGTATAGAGTACCGTACACCAATAACACACATCATTAACCAATGTACCCATTTATCATGAAACCCAAACTGTCTCATCATCTGCTCGAGGTACCTCCACTCCACTTTATCATAAGCCTTGCTAATATCAGTTTTCAGAGCCACTGACCCAACACTTCCCCACGTAAAATTTTTCATACTATGAATAGTTTCAAATGCAACCAAGATATTGTTTGTTATTAACCTTCCTGGAACAAAAGCCGATTGACTAGGGGAAATAACAGGTGGGAGAACCTTTTTAAGCCTATTAGCAAGCACTTTAGCTATAATCTGATACAAAACATTACATAGAGCAATAGGCCTATCGTCTTTCACCCCTTCAGGACGGTGAATCTTCGGAATCAAGACCACAAATGTATCAGAGAGAGTTGAAGGAAACAAACCTCGTTCAAACCAAGTGTTGCAACCCCCCACTATATCATCTCCCAGAATGTGCCAAAACCTTTGAAAGAAACCCGGGTTAAGACCATCTGGTCCTGGCCCCTTATCTGGGTGCATATGGAAAATGGCCTCTCAGAATTCTTCTTTCGTAAATGGTTCTAAGAGCATCCCACTATCCTCCTCACTCACCCGGGCTGGTATTAACTGTGTAACGGTATTATGACGATTACCACTTGTTTGAAATAACTCCTGGAAATACGCAAAAACTACGCCATGCATACCATCCCGGTCTCTACAACTTATTCTCAATTTTAATATTCAAATTGAGAATAACAATGTAGTTTGTTCTTACATCAATCATTAATATGGCAATGTAGTTTGTTCTTATATGAATAATTGATAAAATTACTAAGATCACTTGTAAATTCAATTCTTCTAAAAAAAGGTAATTTAATCCAACGGTCTTAATACAAACCTTGTAAATTTATGGCTAAGATCGCTTGAATCAGAATTGATCTTCTATCAAATATCAACCATTGAAGTTGAAAAGTTTTTCCCTCGATGAAAATAAAGAAAAATTAAAGGTTATTTAATTCGTTCAAAAAAGAAAAAAATTCATTCAATCTTTCATCCTACAGTCACTTCTTAACCTCTCATCTCTCAAACTACCATCCTACTATTCTATTCGAAGAATAATTGTTTAATAATTTATCTTTTTTTTTTAGTATAAATCTTTTATAAGACATTGTTTGGCTTATTTTTACTTGGGTTTAACATATTAGATTATTCTTTAATGGATTTTATGTGCATACTTTTATGAATAATTTGTATTTGTTTTTACTAATTATTTTTATAATTTTTTGTCATATATATTGATATAAATAGGTTCTGGTTATCCTGAGAACCGAATCTGAAAATAGGTTAATTGATCCGATAGGTTCTTAAGGTTCAGGTTCAGGTTCAGGTTCGGGAAATTGCCGAACCTGACATTCAAGTTCAGGTTCAGGTTATTTATAAACGGGTTAGGTTATCCTACCATGAACACCCCTACCGATGAATCATATTCTAAATTTACTTTACTTTCCCCCCAACCAAACAGAATCGTAAGGATTAATTCATTAATCGAGATGTTATATATTCCTTGAATGGGCTAATAAAATACACCCTCTTATTCCAAGGGCAAATAGGATGCTATCTCAGGCTTTGACTGTTTCCATCCAACCTTTTATTTTCTTTTGTCTTCTTCTTTTTTGTTCTAGGATTTTTTCACTTTCTTTTTATTTATCCTTTGTATAAGTATAATTCGAAATCATGAATTCGACATTTTAACATATCCAATATATAAATATTATTTTCAAGAACTCAAAAATATCAAAATAAAAACACAAGATTTGTATATTTTGTCCAAAAATTTTTTTTTTTTGCTAGAAATAGTTTCCAAATACGTGTTTTTCGTCTTTGTGCCCGCGTCGATCACAAAAGCATGACAATGTGCTATCTGTTGTGTGTTGGTCAAGAACGTTATTGGACAAGTGTGAAAGCTATAAAATTCTAACTGTTTAGTCCCATCATATATGAGCGAGAGATGGAAGATAAGGGCACAAGTCCTTATCCAATATCCTTAATGTAATTATATTGAATAATTATATTCTCATTGTTATTAAGTTAATTACTTAAGGCAGTAAAGGTCGTTCAAATATATATTTAGGTCTTGTTCAGTAACAAATACTAAAGAGGTGAAAATAAGAATATAACCTTGATTTTCCAACTTTTGCTTGTTTGGTTATTATGAATAGTCAAAATAGGAGATAATAAAACTATAATAAATCTTAAATAATCTTGGACTTTTATTCCAAAAAAGAGTATGAATATAAGCTGAAATCAAATATCAAGAATAAGAGATAAGTAATATGTGAGTTATTCTTATAATATTATAAAGATATTTAAGAAATTGATTCTTATCAAAATATTATTATGAAATCCACATATTACAATATTTTGTATTTAATTTCTTTAAAATTTATTTTATCTTGTTTCTTTGATGCTATATCAAGTAATTAATCTTTCTTATCCAAAAATTATTCATAATTATTTCAAATTTAATAATTTTATAAATGATTGATAAATAATTTTAATTATTTATTTATAAAGTGCAAAAATTTTTTGATTAATTATTTATAAAATAAATTATACAATAACTAAATATAAGTAAGAATTTTTTCATTATCATTCCTAATATTTGATATTAAATAATAACATAATTATTAACTAATTAAACCTCTTTTGTAGTGATTACAAACGAAAAATGCACAAACATTAATTTATTCTTATTCTGATTCTCAATATTAATCACCATTCATATTTTTTATTAATTTTAATTCCTTTATTACAGAGTTTCAAACAAAGCCCTAAGTTGAAAGGAAACTAAAAAATTATGAAATACGTTTTTTAATTGATGGACGAAATAGTTAACAGGCTGGAGCAAACCTTCTCCTAGGTGAGTTAAATTAAATACGAACGGCTTGTGCATGTGCTCTTCCTCTTGCGGTGGCCTTCTTTGTGATAGTTCAGGCCTGGTTTGGCGGATTTGTGCACAATATCATAAGGTGCTCCCTTATTTTCGCAGAACTTTGGAGAGTCTTATCTGGTCTAAAACTTGCATAGCATCTGGGATATTGCCGGATTGTGTTAGAAGTGGATTCGATTGGAGTAATAAAAATTCTGACGTCCCCATCTACACGTTCAGTGCCCCTCGATCTCCTTGTACTGGACATCAATGAGCTCTTCAGTAAGAACTGGATCGTTTTATCCCGTCATATTCATAGAGAGGACAACCGATGTACGGACTGGTTTGCCAAGTTGACTGCTCAGTTTGAGCTAGGATGCACTATTTTGGAAAATACACACAGGGTGCCTTTCATTCCTCTCAGAGGATATGTTCAGGATTTGTTCCCTCGATTAGTTCTGTAGTTTTTTCGGTTTTTTTGTCCATTCTTGTAAAAAAAAGAAAAATACTGTTCAGTCAATCTAAGCCTGTCAGTTGACTTTGGGCCTAGTTGAATCAAGTCAGGCCCAATTGTTAAGCCTAAGAGAAATTAACAGAAGGGTTAGCAGGGATTATAAAACTAAATTGGAAGACCACTTTTAACATTATTTAAGTTTAAAATATTTATTAAAAAATTGAGGATAGTCACAAAAAGAAAGATGAACTTGTGGCTGGGTTGTGGCTCAGTTGGCTGCGCACGCTGAGCTTGTGAGAAGAGCTCTCGAGTTCGATCCCCACTAAACACATCCGCAGGGAGGGGCAAGGAGCTTTAACTGTGACTACGCCCCGAACCGGATTAGTCGGCCTAGTAGGTTTGGATACTGGTGGTTTACCCAAAAAATTGGTACTTTAATTTGTTTCCATCCAAATTAAAGTTAAAATTTAAAAATTAATTTAATTAATTGTAGATTTAATATTTTTAATTACATTAATTATACTATTAATTTAAAATTAATAAGAACAACAACTACTTGGTGAAACTTTGTTGGTACGCGAGATTTGAGAAGGTCCAGTAGTACGCAGTCTTACGCCTAACTAAAAGAGAAGTTGTTTCTTATTAATTTAAAATTAATAAATTGAATAAATTAAATTTTACAAAAATTCAAGAGGTAGACCGAAGCATTACTAATACTATTCTTGTATAAATGACTTATTTTTGAGATGTTAAAATTAAACAGTGTTCGAAATTAGAAACAGTAAAAAATGTTCAACATGAGTCTCTGTTTAGTTGAGCTTATACCAGTAAAGCTTTTTTCTATAAATCTTTTCTGAGAAGAACTTTTCTAAGAAGCTAGTTAACTGTTTAACTGTCATTTAAAAAAGAATTTTTTTGAAAGAGTTTTATACAGTAGACTGTTTGACAACATAAAAATAAAAAATAATTTTAATTTTAACTATATTTTATTTTGTAATAAAAATTATTTATGCATATAAATAT
>JANKOD010000005.1:10893018-10906166 GCA_026284645.1 Erythroxylum acuminatum | reverse complement strand
TCTCCTCCTTTTGCCACCTAACCCTTCCTTCTTCTTTTTTTTGAAAGGTAAAGGAAACTTCCATTAATCATATAAATGAGATAAACAAGGTGGGATAGACTCCCAAACTGTCCAACGAGAAAAATTGCAAGATACTCGAGCAAGTTCATGAGCTTCCACATTTCTTCGTCGATTAATCCAAACAACAGAAATATTAGAATTACTTTTCAACATTAATTGGCAATCCTTAATAATTTCCCCAAACTCTGAATGATCCTCTTGGTGCGATTTAATGGCAAGCACTACAAGTTGAGAATCAGTAAAAATACTCCCCAAGTGTTGCATGTTGTGAACCGTCCAAAGAAGAGCCTGTCGAACTGCTAAGGCCTCTGTCACTAGCGCTGAATGGAGTCCATCAAACACTCCAGATATTGCATGTTGAAAGTAGCCTTCAAGGCTCTCAATGATAAAGCCGAACCCCGATGTTCCCATACTCTGAAATCGTGCCCCATCAACGAAAATATGTCAATCATCCAAGCTATCTGCTGCAGTTTGCCTTCGCCCAGCAGCTATAAAACGATGAGCTGCTGGGCCTCGATTCCTGCTGGAGGACAAAAGCTGTTGCTGCCGTTTGTGTTCGTGCGCCAAATTCCAGTGAGATAAATGATCCATGGCAAGGTGCCAAGTTTCCCTCGCTGTAGGGACTTGAGCTTGCCATAAGCCTTTGTTTCGTCCCTCCCAGATCTTCCATGCGATGGTCGTAAATTTTGAGATGTTTGCTCCATTGTGTGCATTCAGTACCTGCAAGAAAAACTCCCTAAAAGAAGGAGCTGGGTTAGCAATAAAAAAATCACCTAACTCCCACACCTCTCTCGCCCTCTCACACCCCACCAAGTAATGGTTTACATCTTCCACCTCCCCACAGTAACATTTATCATCCACCAGCACTCCTCTACGAGTTAGTTTTACCTTAGTAGGTAGAATGCCTTTAAGAGCTCTCCACATGAACACTTTAACTTTTGGAGAAGAAGCAATAGTCCATAATTTGCCCCAAAAATCACCCTCTTCTACCTCACCTCCTCTACCCAATATTTTCAAAGCTACATAATAACAAGACTTCACCATATACCGTCCTTTGGTATTAAAATTTCAAGCCCAACTATCCTCACACTCTCCCCACCGAATTGGGATTGCAAGGATATCCCTACTATCTCTGCGATTAAACATACCCATCACCTTTTCCACATCCCACGCCCTCTCATCTCCCCTAAATAACTCACTCACTTTTAATGTAAGACTCACAGAGGTAGTTCCAACCTCCACCCAAAACTCCCCATTTTTAGGTATCCATGGGTCCACACCTACCCTAATTGCCTCCCCATTACCTACTCTCAATTATATTTTATTTATTTAATTAATTAATTATATTAATTAAAAATTAAAAATATATAGGTGTCACAAGCGTGTCCTTATATTTTAATTAATTAATTATATTTTATTAAAAAATAAAAAATATATACGTGTCACAGGTCACACCTGTGACCTTATATTTGAATAATTTAATTAATTAATTAATTTTAGTGTATTTAATCAATTAATGAATTATATTTAATTAAAAAATAAAAAATATTTATGTGTCACAGGTGTGACACTTAAGTTACGCTTGTGACCTTATATTTTAATATTTTATTTTATTTTATCAATTAATTAATTATATTTAATTAAAAATGAAAAAATATTTATGTGTCACAATTGTGAAACTTTAAGTCACGCCTGTGACCTTACTTATTCCAATGATTAGCTTAATAATAATTAATAAAATTTTATGTATGTGTTAATTATATTCTAATTAATTATAATTTAATTAGTGCATGTATCCTTTGTCATTTTTAATTGAATATAATTTAATTATAATTAATTAACTAATAAAAATATAATTAATAGAAGGAGAAGTCTGGTTGTTGCATGATCGTGACAAAAAGAAGTTATCTGGTGGTTTCACAATCATGCACAGGCACGATCGTGAACTGCTGTCTGTTCTGCACTCTTCATTCTTTTGGCCAAAATTAAATATTTTAGTTATATTTAATTGAAAAAGAAAATATATGTGTCCATGACCCCTTAGTATATAGTATTTAATTAACTTAATATTAGTATATAATAGTTAATTAATTAATTATAATTTAATTAGCGCATATATCCTTTGTTATTTTTAATTGAATATAATTTAATTACAATTAAATGTCTAATAAAAATATAATTTAATTATAATTAATTGACTAATAACTTAAGTCACGCTTGTGACATTATATTTTAATAATTTAATTAATAAATTAATTTCATTTTATTTAATCAATTAATTGATTATATTTAATTAAAAAAGAAAAGTAACTATGCGCAACAGGCGTGATACTTTAACTCTTTAAGTCACACCTGTGACCTTGGGAGGGATGATTAGCTTAATAATAATTAATAATTAATAAAAATTTATATATGTGTTAATTATATTCTAATTAATTATAATTTAATTAACGCATATATTCTTTTTCATTTTTAATTAAATATAATTTAAATATAATTAATTAACTAATAAAAATATAATTAATAGAAGGTGAAGTCTAGTTGCACGATCATGACAGAGCTGGTGACTGAGAGGAGACTAATTATACATGTCATAGTGACTTATATTTTAATAATTTAATTAATTAATTATATTTAATTAAAAAAGAAAAAATATATATGTGTCTCAGGCATGAAACTTTAAGTTATGACTGTGACCTTACTTATTCTAGAAAGGATGATTAGCTTAATAATTATTAATAGTTAATAAATTTTATGTATGTGTTAGTTATATTCTAATTAATTAATTAATTAATTAATTATAATTTAATTAGCGCATATATCCTTTGTCATTTTTAATTAAATATAATTTAATTATAATTATTTGACTGATAAAAATATAATTAATAGAAGGTGAAGTTTGGTACATGCAGAGAGCTGATCATCTGTAGTTGCACGATTGTAACAGAAAGAGGTCATCCGGTGGTTGCATGATCGTGCCTTGTTATCTGACAGCTTTTTGCACTCTTCATTTTTTTTGGCCATAATTCAATATTTTAATTGTATTTAATTAAAAAAGAAAATATATGTGTCCATGACCCCTTAATATATAGTATTTAATTAACTTAATATTAGTATATAATAGTTAATTAACTAATTAATTAATTATAATTTAATTAGCGTATATATCATTTGTCATTTTATTTAATCAATTAATTAATTATGTTTTATTTAATAAATTAATAAATTATATTTATTTAAAAATTAAAATATATATCTGTCACAAACGTGACACTTTTAATTAATTAATTAATTATATTTAATTAAAAAAAATATATGTATCACATGCGTGAGACTTTTAAGTCACCCCTGTGACCTTACTTGTTCCAGGAAGGTTGATTAACTTAATAATAATTAATAATTAATAAAATTTTATATTTGCTTTATATATTTTATCCATTTATAAAAAATACATCACAATATCGATTTTCTAACTTCTTTTTTTAATTCCAAATATTTACCTTTTTAATCATAACTAAATTATTCAATTGATTACAAAATTAATAAGTGAATGATGATATAATTTTTTACTTTTTAATTATATTTTATAATATTTGTATTTACTTTCTATATTTTTTCCATTTATAACAAATTATACTGTATATTTCCTAATTTTTTATTTTTTCATTCCAAAATTTTACAAACTAATTTTAGTAATTCATTTTTAATATTCTAACTTATATATTTTTAATAATTATATCATAATTTCTTTCTTAATATACATTTAAAAATTTTAATATTTATAATTTGATCGAAAATTTTTAAATTACACAATATTTATTTATACATTAAATAATATGACAAGTTAGGAATTTTTTATTATCTAAATTAACTAAAATATTTAATTGTAATAACAAATTTTAACATTTGTTTTAACTAAAATATTTAATTTATGATAAAAATAACTTTTGTTTTAGTCACGGGCGCCCGTGACTAATGATATTGGTTTTTTAACTTATATATTATAATATTTGTATTTACGTGCATTAAATATTTATAATTTTATCACAACATTTTAAATTACGCAATATTAATATAACATGTGACTTTTTTTATCTTAATTAACTACAATATTTAATTCTTAACAAAATATTTTATATTTTTCAGTCACAGGTATGACTTAATAAGTCACACCCACTACTCATGATATTACATTTCCTATTTTTATTTCATTCCAAACTTTTAATAACTAATTTTACTAATCTATTTTTAATATTTTTACATATATATTTTTAATAATTTCATCATAATTTTAACATTTTTTTCAGTCACAGGCATGACTTATGATATTACATTTCCTAATTTTTTATTTTTATTCCAAATTTTTACTAACTATTTTTACTAATCCATTTTTAATATTCTAAATTATATATTTTTAATAATTCTATCATAATTCTTTTCTTATTATACATTTCGAAATTTAAATATTTATAAATTTATCATAAAATTTAAATTACAAAATATTTATTTATTTTTAACTTATTTTGTTTGAGTCACACCCACCATAGATTTTTTTTTTACTTTTTAGTTACATATTATAATATTTTTTAATTTAGTTTATATATTTTATCCATTTACAACAAATACATTACACTATACATTTCCTTAATTTTTTAATTTTTATCCCTGATATTCATTTATACATTAAATAATATAACAAGTTTAAAATAAATAATTGTATAATTAAATTAAGTGGACATTATATTATTGCGCATTTGTGCGGTGTCTATCTGCTATTTCTTTTATAAAGATGAAGGTACTTATAGCAACAAATATACTCTTATTTTTGGTATACAAATCTTGCTATAATATAAAGATAATTTATACTATAATTTTTTTTTCTCAATTTTAGAAGACAGTGCAGAGAGTGAATCATGAGATTGAAAAAACTAGGAGAATATTCGATTCTAACCAAGGTAAATTGGCTAAAATTTATCTTTGAGGCGCATTCATTTTGCGACTCTTCTAACTAATTTTTGTGCAGAATCATAAAATAAGGTAAACAAAACTGTCTCATTTGATGATTAATATTCTCGTAAAACATGTGTGAATCACATTATATATTTTTTTTATTCTTTTTTGGTTGAGTTATTCAGATTGTCTACTCTTGTTGCCATATTACCTCACTAGTTCCCATTCTGTCTAGTCATTTCAATTTATTTGGGGTGGGTAGGGAAGATAGATGAGGGTAACCATAAAAGGGGAGGTCGCTCGATATAATCAACCTCATAAGTTACTCCTGTCTCGTCTATTTGAACTAACAGCTGACCAAGGGTTTACATCAGATTGTCTATATATCCTACTTTGAGATCACCAAGTTGCTATCAAAATTTCCCCACTATGTAAAGAGAAAAATATCCAATTCCTAAAGTTCAAACTTGTATTTGAACCGTACATGTTACTTACGTGATCTTTTATGCAATCCATCTAGTAACAAGCTGTATTATTAAACTATGAATTGATATTTCCTAGGGTTCCCGACAGCATTGGAGAGAACATGACTTTTCAATGTTTGACCTTTGTGTATGCTAGGGTGCATGTTTCTGACATTAAATTCTGAGACTTGTGACCATCAAAGAACAGAAATTAAATAGAATACTGCCACCATATTGTTTTCTGTATCATCGACGGACTTTGTAGCACACAATTAGCTAGGGCGGGTTTATTATAATCATGTAATGAGATCATTGTCAAACTATTCCTCGGTAACAAGAATTTGAGGTTTCTATATATTGCCATGTCTTCGGGGATTCTTTAAATTTGTAGAACCATATATATAAATTCCTCAGTTCAAGATCTTGAACTAATATCTTCTAATAATCTAGGCGTCGGTTTTCCTGGGCCAACTAGCTAGTGGTTTAATGAACGGTCAAGAAGGGAATCTTGCATTAATACTCCAACATTTTTAAATCATAAGCTATTCGAAGCTTTAACCTTGTTTGTCCCATTACAGTTTCTGATTGATTTTATAAGTTATACGAATGTGGATCTAATTAATGTGTAGTTAAACCTAGAGTAAGCTTGACTTGCGGCTTAATGATTGAATTGTTTTGTATATATATGAAGTTGATCTTGGAGAAAAAAGAAATATCTTTAATGCTTTCATTATTCGTACGACTTATTGTTTATTACTAAGTGAAAGACAATTATTTCTGGTTGTTAATCACGTCAAATTATTGCAGTAAATAATTCAATAAATAGTAAATTTCCGTCATTTTAAGTTATGAAAGGAACCTGAATATGAATTTATACTCTCAAGTATTGATTCTGCCCTGACAAATTATTCAACTTCAACTCGATCAGTATCTTCTAATTCTCTCAATCGCTTAAAAGCGAGATTAGGTGTTATTATAGAAGGAAGTTGTAAAACAAGGCAAAGAGGACAGGATAAAAAAAAATCTTGACATCCTTTTAATAACATGCCAAATCGGAAGTATGAAACTTATATTTGAAAACGATGAAAGTGATATACGTAGAATAAGCCTTATTATGTATTCCCGATGTACATGAAAGGATTAAAAACGAATATAATGCGGAATACCTGAATTTCAGTTCCATCTCTAATTTCGATACCGATTTTGAGCTCCAAACGTCTCCGAATCTTCCGGGACGCTTAGTCGAAAGTGCTCTACGAGATACGAGATACGAGCTAGGTCTTTCCACATTTTTTTTCAATACTATGCTTACGATTGATCTGAGCAACTGCAAGAAATCATAATCTTTATATTGCTTCTATATCGAGCTTTCCCGTCATAAAGTCAATATGGATCCGGTCTATACTAATTAGGACCCTTTTTTACCCGGACTTCGACCCATTAATTTAGATCATTTATTGGGTCACTTTATTATCTTTATCTAGATCAAATTACGTAACTTAACCGATAATTTATTTAAAAATAAAAAAATACAATTAATGTTGTCCAACTCTATGGAAGAAAGACAAAATTGTCCCCAAGGACAAAAATGTCTAACAGAAAGAAGATTAATTAATTGACACTAATTAGTTAGAGTAAAGAAGTTCCACTAAGAAAGAATTAATTCAATGAACAAAAAAGGAAAAACAGTAATAAAAAAGAAAACATAAGAAGAAGATCGCGTGATTTAGTTTAATATATACATAGAATGTGATGAATTGACAAGGACCAATGCGAGACAACTGTGGAAAACAATAGTTCAAATTAATCATGGAGAATAAGAAAGTCTCATACCGACATAACATGTCACTGTTTAAATACACGGTATTTGTTAAGTCATATTCTTAAATGCATATGGGTCATCATGTTTCCTTACTTCCCATTGGGTCATTATGGTGTGACAGAAAAGCTAGCTAGATGCTGTATGCATATGCAAAACTTAAAATACGTGGGTGGCCCAGATTATGAGAATTATGTGTCGAGTGTTGAAGAAAAATATTGACACTATCTTCATTTCTTTTCTACGTTTTTCCATATGTTTCTTCCTTTTTCCCTTCCCGGATAAGGCTGCTGTTTCAAAGCAATAACTAAAGCCATACTCAACACTATCATTTGATATATGTGATTTAGTGTTCTTTTTTTTTAAAAAAAAATTGCATTGGTACTTTCAGGGCCGTTACTAATATTTTATAAGTTCCGGGTAAAGTAAAAAAAAAGTTTTTATTTTTGCTTTTTTGAGCTCTCACAAAGAATAAAAATAAGTAAAATATGGATTTTTTTGTTGTTCTTTTTAAGAACAAGGGTAGGTTCTATTTTGTTTCATTTTATTTTTTAAGAAGATAAAAATATGTTCTATTTTATTATTTATGAAGATGGGCCTGGGCCGACCCTGGGTACTTCGGAAGGTACATAAATACGAATAGATTTAAGAAATTGGAGGATGGGCATACAATTTACAACCCCTACGGTACTGATACGGAGATAAAAAGGAGAAACAATGAATTTCCTTCCTTAATGTCACGCTTGAATCATGGAAAATGTATACAGTTACAGTAGTAGTGTAAGGTTGAAGGAAGAAGAAGCTCTGGACATAAGTTTAACATGGGCTGCTAAAGAGTAGAATGGCTTCTTGACTCTAAAATTGAACATAAAAATAGTAATTTCTAATTCATTTTCACTATTATAAATGAAAACTTTTTAAAACATTTATTAAAACTCTCCTCTAGTTATAATTCATATTTCGCTGGCAATTTAGTTTTATAAAATTTTCAAAATCATGCCATTTAAGTCAATTATATTTATTTTTAACTTATGTATTTCTATTTCTATGATAATTTATTTTTTCCCTTTTTTGGAACCTAAATTGATATAAAATTTTGATACATGAAGCTGAATTTAACAATTCCTATTGAAACATATATATGGTTCATGGAATCTCTAATTTCTCTAAGTCGAACATCCAGTGATTAGGGCATCTACTTTTGAGTGATTTCCATTGTATTTGGCAAAGTTGAATAACGTGAGCGATGTTCTAATAAGGACATTGATGTGAAACTTCACTTTTAATGGTTATAAAATCCATAGTTGCCTCTATACGGAATTTAGTAATTGGGGGATATAAATTATTGTTCTTGAAGGACATGTAAATATTCCCAAAATATATGCAACTTTTGCATTAATGCCTTAAAAGAAGATTGATGGAGTTTCTATTTTCCTTGACAAGAAACCCAAATCAAGGCATAATATATAGTAAATCCTTTTTTTTTTTCCCAAGACTAAAACTAGTAAAATTCTCATACGCCACAGTGGGGGCAAGTGGGGGTACTTGCTCCACTGACTCTAAAAAAATTTATATGAAAAAATTATTATTTTAAATTTTGAACTCATAAAAAATTAAAATTTTGCCCCCACTAAAAAACTTTTTTAGATCCGTCCCTGCTGATACAGATATGGGGATGTACACTGGAAATAAGAAGTGGGAGACATTTTGAATCTTTTTCAATGACTTGGAGCAAGGGAAGCTTTGATAAGTGGCCTACAAATCTGGGGAGATAGAATTTGTAGAATTTGACTAGAGCCAATTGTTCCTTTCTTACTCTAAATGTTGCGTTATTTCGTGGTATCACTTTCCACAAAACTAATAATGTTATTCTCCTCATTATAAAAAGGACCAAATGATTACAGGTCCCCTAAACCTTTTAAACAACGCAGCTAATTAGTCGTAGAAGTGGTGGAAATCAAGGGAAAGAACAAAGACGTGGGAGTATGGGTGCCCACACCTAATTTATTTTCCATTTTCAATTTTCTTTTAATGGACTTCTTTATTTCTTTTTTTATAGAGAAGAAATAAAAAAGAGAATTTTAATTATTATTATTTTAATATGTATTTGCATTTTTTTTTCTTTTTTTCGGTATAATACGGAATCTTGCTAAATTACTGTGGTACCTTCGTTCTCTTTTTCCATTGCCGCAGCTAAAACACTCACATTACACCAAGTTGGTAAAACTTGTCCTCCTCACAAGCTTCGAAGAAGCTATGGGCAAACACAATATCATCTCTCGCCATCTTTCATCCACAACTCCATCCTGATTTCAACATGTTCTTGCTCAAACCCGACAACCTCAGGTATCTCCAAACCCTCTTAATGCTCCACATTATTCCGACAAAAGTTAGTTCTAGCAATTGGCTAGCCAACATATCCCAAACCAACAAGCTCCACTGTTTACACTGATCATGTGAGATAGCCCAACCCGATGACAAGACCCGACTCAATGCAGTAATCCACTTAATTGAACACCTCTCAATCCCACAATCCGTCTAAGAAGGCTTTAACTGTGGAAAAAGCACATAATAATGGAGTTAATAATAATTAATATAATTTATAAATTTATTTAATATTAAATATAATTTACTCATCAGTTACGAGCTCCAAGTTCCAAGCTTGCACCTGCGATAGAAGTGAGGTTCACTGTTGGGCCTGGTTGGCCCAGTATACTTTGTAAAAATAATAATTTTAAAACATTAATCTAATCTATAATGAATAGGCCGTTTTCTCGTTCTTTCGAGTCTCGCATAATGGAGCCATTGTCTTCCTCAAGTTGAAGACATGGTCACTGGCACCAATTCAGCGGCTGGTCTCTGCTACGTATCCCAACGCCTCTTCAAATTCAAAACCCAACATTTTTGTTCAAAAAAATGCTTTCTTTCCGGTTTCACTTCCTCCTCTAGTTTGCCTTCTCTCTCAATTTCCAGCTTTAAATTAACCGTTGTGGGCTCTTCCAAGAGATACAGTCGCCTCTTCTGCAATAGCAGCATTTCAACTGCCACCACAAATACAAACTACGAGGTTCCCACTTCTAGCTCTCTACTAATTCGTCATTTTTCATGTGTTTACTTGATTTAGGAGAAAATTTTAATGAAAATATACCAACTTTATGGGTACTTTTCTTGATGGAAGGTTCAAATTTGTTTTTTTTTTTTTTTGTAACAATCGCTTCAGTTGTTTTAGTTGCGAGAAAAAGATGCTTCAGCGTGTTATCTATCGCCAAGCAATTTAAATGGTAATATAGCTTATCCATTATTGAGAAAGTGAGATTGGGGAAGGGAAGTGATCACAAGTGATGGAAATGTGTAAGAGTGTACTTTGGGATGGTAATTTGGTGGATGCAAGTACTGCAGATGTTAAAAAAAATGAATGCGCATGATAAGTAGTTGCTGTAAAGATCAGCATTGTCTTGAAATTTGTATCACCGTTTTTAAAGAACTAGGATCAATCAGAGATCTGTCAGTTGTAATTCTGAATTAGCTAGGTTTTAGTTCTTAAGTTTGTGTTAGTAAATGTTTAAATTTGACCACTGTGATTCTATTACCATATTTTTGGTTTGGCTAATTTCATGATAAAGATGTAAACCCTATGCAGTTTTATGATGGTCGGTCAGATGTTGAATTGAGACTACCACTCGGTAACCAAGATATTCAAACATCCAGAAATGTGTCTGTGGATGCAGATGGGACCTCCTTAATAGTCAGAGTGCAACGTGATGGATCATTCAACACGCTAATAGAAACAAATAATCTTTTTGAGAAAATAAACCCTGCAGAAACCATATGGTTTGTGAGAGTTAATGCATATATTACACTGTGGTAGCTATTTGGAGTCGTAAATATTTGATGTGAGAGTTAATGTTATGAGCAGGTATATTGATGATGAAGAACTTGTTATCAACTTAAAGAAGCAGGATCCAGATTTGAAATGGCCTGACATTGTAGAGTCATGGGAATCCCTAACAGCTGGATCAATGCAACTTCTGAAAGGAACATCAATCTATATTGTTGGTGATTCAACTGAAATTAACCAAAAAGTTGCTCGAGAACTTGCAGTTGGTCTTGGGTATGAAATCTTGTTTTCTAGGTTATAATATGATGAAAGGACTTTACCAGTATCCCTATATTTTAATATTTTCTTGTTGTTTGCATGGTTTGTTGATTCTGCTTCACCTGTTCTTATTATGTTTCAAAACTGTTCATGTTCTATTCTTCCTAAGTAACACAAGCTTCTGGTTGAACTGATCTTGCAATAAGACAACCAAAGCTTTGTTTTTTGGTAGCTATAGTTCATATGAACCAGTTGAGCCCTGCATGAATGCATTGTATATTGCGCTTCGGTTGCTTTATTTTGAGGTTAATTAAATGCCAATTTATGCGATACTGGTTCATAGTTTGGTTAGGCAATTCATAGTAGCACAAATTCTTTATACAGGGTAGCATATACTACAGGCATGTGTTTCTCAAAAAATGCCTTATTGGATGTATCTAAGATGCAGGTATACTCTCCTTGACACCCAGGAGTTGCTAGAAACATTTGCCAAGCAGAAAATCGATTCATGTGAGTGCAGTATGTATTATAATTCTAGAAAAGGTTACATGTCTAGTTTACAGCACAACTGGAGATGTGCATAACTATAATGTGATAGTGCCCTTTAATTCTATGTTAGGAGCATAAAGGACTACATTCTCTGTAGATTTTTGTTTTGGGTGTACAAAATAATTGGCTTGAAAATCCATCAAAAACTGTTACTTTGATTCTTCTTTTGATATAAAGTTTTCCACTCAACTATGGCGCAAATCTTTCTGATAGAATCTATCCTAGAATATTTGTTTATAAAGAAATATGGTAACCAAAATCATATTGTTAATTGTTCGTTATAATTGTTACTGCAATCTTTGCTAGCTGCTTCTGTAGGAAAATTCTAGTGCGTGCATCACATACACGCGGTGCGGAAGACAAAAAAATTTGTTCTGGGACTTTTTCGAAGTCTAGGATCTATGTGTCTATACAAAAAAGTACCGTAATTCTCAAACCACAACGACCATCTCTAACGGTATTCACGCAGAGGTCGGAGAATATAACCGAATCAAACTCTTTGATCCGGAAATAGCTAGAACAAAGAAGAAAGTGCTAGCTCTTACCTTTGTTCTTGGAGAGCTACGTGAAGGAGGATGAAGCTTGGAAGAGGAAGAAGATTTATCTCACGATCATCCTACCTTTCTAGCTTTCATTTTTGTCTTCTAGTAATTTTTGTCTTAAACCATTCAAAGACATTAAATGTCACTTTGACAAATTCTTCTTCTCCTTTCCATGTTATTCATCTCATATATATATATATGGTCCAATCACATTAGGGTTGGTCCTACCGAGTTTCGGGTGTAGAGAAACACCGAAGACTTGTTTTAGCAATACCGATATCGCGATCTCATCAGGACATATCCTGATCTCATCGGGATCCATTTGGTTCTATTGCTCTCCATATAATGGATCTCTACCTAAAACCATTTTACGAATTCTCCGAGTCACTCTTATGCGTGTGACCCATTAAGTTCCCGGTTATGTTGGCCACTTAGATTAACACTTAATCCAAGCAAATCATGAGCAATGTCTAGTAACCAGAGTAGTTAATAGCGGGCGATCGCGGAGGAGCGGAGCGGAGCGGAGCGGAGCGGCACCTATCCGCTACAGAGACCCTTGTAGCGGAGCGGTTTGGTGTCGCGGTAAAAGCGGCGCTAAAGCGGCCGCGATTTGCGGCAGATCGCGGATTATAGCGGCCGCTATTTCATTCTGCCGGAATAGTCACCGG
>JANKOD010000005.1:10853104-10865970 GCA_026284645.1 Erythroxylum acuminatum | reverse complement strand
TATTTATTCATAAAGTCTGTACATGACTTTGAACAAAATGCGCTAAAGGAGATGGCCTTTAGGGCACTACTCTAACACTATTTAGGATGGCCGGGATGAAGGGAGAGCTGTACTGCGTTGATGGATGAGCCGGACGGGAATTCATGGCCATATTGATCCGATCTTCCACGATCTTTTCCAGGGCTTCAGCAGGATGGCGGTCGGCCATCACACCAACCTACCGAGCGGGTGTCTGCTGTTGTTCCGGCTGAGACTGTAGGACTTGGCGAATCAATAGATCAGCCGCTTCCTCTATCTGTCTTCGGGTGAGGGATGTTTGTTGTGGTGCAGGAGGATTTGCGTCCAGGGGGCGCTGGAAATTAGGGTGCGAATTAGCCTCGGCGTTGTCCTCCAGGGCTGGCTCTGTTCTTCTTGGTCTTGGTTCTGAAATTGCGGTGGATCGTCCGGGTGCGAAGATTGAGTGCGGGACTCGTGATGTGGTGGCGAGTGAGTGACGGGTAATTGCAAACCCATGTGTTGCAACGCAAGTGCCGTGACGGCGGCTATATCGGGATTAGCTGCTGCCGCCTGACTAACCTGTGTGTTTCTAGCCGTGGTGCCTTGCTGTCGGGCCTCACGATGAGCGCCAACTGGTTCTGCCTGAATCTACTGGGCTGGACGTTGCTATTCAGATCCATGATTCTGTGTGACTCTGGCTGTTGAATATCTGCAAAACAACTAAGGCTCGCCGGGAGTTGATTGCCGGCAGGCCCCTCCGACGCTCAAGTTAGTCTTTTTGAGAAAGTTTTGGTCACTGAGAACAGAGAAAAAAACTAGGGTTGTAATCTCGTCTCTGTATCATGGCGAAATAGTACCTTATATATGGAATAGATACTAGGTTTAGGTTTTTACGTAAGTCTTTAAATTTACATAAGAGACTAACACCTGCGAATGGGCCGTGGACATGTGGGCCTGGGCCTGGGCCTGAGCCTGACACAGCCGACCCAACCACAATTTATAATGAATTCATATATAAAAATCTATCTGTTTTAGAGAGAGAGGACATATCAAAAACAAGAAATCATCCAAATCAAACGTGCTCTTTGTTTCTTTTTTATTATCAACTTTAATTTCACATAATAATTTGGTAGACCAAACTACGTAATTTAAATTAATTAAATATAATATTAGAAATTAAATCATTCACAACTCTTATTAATAATTAATATATTTATTCAAAAACTATTTATTCTTACCGTTTATTGTTATGAATTTTTTAAAAATAAAAACAAAGGATAAAAATGTTTTTTTATGGTTTGTTTGCTTCTATTCACATTTTAAAATATAGTAAAATATTTGTTTTAAAATTTTATTTTTAGTTTTTGCTTCTTTCGATTTTTAAAATTAAAGAAAACTTTTCTATTTCTATTTTTTTATAAACAAACAAACCCCCAAAAAACACGTTTTTATCCTTAGTATTTTTTTAAAAAACCCGTAGTTTTTTTTAATAAACAGTAAAAAAAATCCAGACAGCCCCCTAACTCTCCCTTCACTTAACTCGTACAGCAAGAAGTTTATGAAGCGAAGTTAGTTTATGAAGTCAAAAACTCGTACAGCAAGAAGCCGGATATATGATGGGCATGGAGACAAAAATGCAAAAGTATCATTAGACAACCCTTGCTGGGTAGTTCCATTAATCTACCATATTATGTTTCAATTCAACAAGTAACAAAGTACCCCTCAACTAGTAAATGAAAATAAGAAAACCTACCTGTTTCAGTCAAACAAAAGCTTGCAAGCCTTGACAGACTCGCAACAATATCTCCAGATAACCATAAGATATTCACAGCTTCATGTCGACACATTCTAGCACACAAACATCAGACAAACTTCTACAATTCCAACAAACAGTAGATGATGTCCCAACAGGTGCTTTTGCCATTCAAAGGAACAATAGGCTCAAGTTTTTGCATGCAACACAGGCACCTGCAGAAGAGCCGGAAATTGTCAGGACAACATAATTATAAACATCAGCAATGTACAAAAGGAGGAAGAAATTTTGCAAGCACTTCATCAGACATTGGTGAATAGTGAATGATGCAACAACATTCGACAAACACTACCATATTTTTACATATCGTCACTAACAGGAAAGTTTCTGTGTTGGGCAAATTAGCGAGCTCATGGCTACTAGCCAATACAAAAGGGGGTTCATCCGCTCAATCGCAATTTAAAAAGTTACCAAGCAAATGAACCACCATGTTATTCACACCAGTGCCAAGATTTAGATACAACGACTTAACCAGACCTCATCCAAATCACATATTAAATGAATATCAGGAACCATAGAACTTCTCTAACTTTTTGGGCTCAAAAACCAAATAAGAAATGAAGAAGAGAACAAAGAAAACACAGAAACAAGTCAACTACTATGTGATCAACTGGGCACCCTTAGCTGTATTAGCGTAATCGATCATAACAGGTGCCCAGATAGCTGTTTTGTATGGATACGTGCAGGAATTGTTTATATCTCAAGTTTGGCAAAATGCATATTCCTAGGAGATAACTAGGTGGTCCATATTACATATCGAAATTAGGCCATACCTTGGATTGAAGACTGGTAATTGTTGATTTCAGTAAAGCATCTCCAACTATCAATCTCAATCTTCTCACAAAATCTTCCCTGCTTATCTTTTTAGCCTAATTAAACATTCAAAAAGAATCCATCTAAAATCATTACAGATTTCTTCAATCAAATAAGCAGGAAACAAAAGTGTTGTGCTGCATACCCTGAATTGCTCATAGTGATTGGTTACTTTTTCCATATCTTCACTAGGAACCTTATTGGAGATTGCCGCAAACAACATGGGGAAAGGCATCCATGGGGATCTCGGCATTCTTATACTGCTTGAACCCAGACTTGGGGCTTTTCCCTGAGAAACTCCGGATTCTGATACCACTCTACTTTCACTTAGCTATAGGGAAAACAGCAGATCAAACAGTCAAGCAAGTATGACAACCACAAAGATAGTATGCTTACTTATCAAACCGGAACTTACAGTGACAAAAAATAAATATTCAACTCATAGATAACTGTCAGCTGGATGGTTATCTGTTTGATCCTAGCTTTACAACATTGAAGTCCCAATTTAAAACAAAATCTATCCTTTTGTAGTTTCATTAGATACCAGATATATGTATTAAAACCTTTTCATTCAGGATTTTCAATCTTCAAGATGAGAATACCGAAATCGTGAGAAATAAGAAATAGAAGAGAGTTCACATAAGGGCAGAGACCAGAGATATTATGAAAAAGTAAAACTGCAAGACACAACAGACTACTTCAATTAAGTAAAATTTGTCTATCTGCAAGTCCAAGCCTCAATCTCATATTGTTAATAAGAACATAAAACTGGGAATATGTATCATGAAAACAACAATCAACCTAATCTTGTCATCAGCAAGTCCTGTACAAAACATAGCTGGTGAATTCTCCATGTTAACAGAATCAACTGAGCACATGACACAAACTATTACACTCATGCTTCTTGTATAACTTTTGACTAGTCTTGTGCACATGGAGCAACTAAGCATGCATCCCCTCTAAAAACTATAAACCTGAAGTTAATGAGACACTTGTCCTTCATAACATACTGTCCATGGCATACATATCTGCTTTGTTATATGCCAGAAATTAAGAGAAGCGGTGGCTCCTAAAAGAGGAGGAGAAACCATGCACAATAGCCACCTACTGCATCAAAAACCATCCACAATGATAAGAAAAATCGAACAAATAAATCAGCTTAAATACCATAAGTTATTTTCTGCTGCTCCACGTTAAGTTTCACAAGTGAAAATGTTAAAGTCATAAAGCCTAACAGGGATCCAATCAGAGTGGTACACAACCATTGCACTTACCATATCAGCTGCATGAGACTGAACAGGTAAATTCAAATCAACAGGTGTAGATTCTATTGGTATATTCAAATCAACTGCAGGGGATTCCTTTCGCAAACTTCCTTGAGCACCAAGAACACAGGTAGTGATGCCTGAAACAGCATAGTTACTCTCACTCCCAACATCCAAACCTGTAAGAACAGCAACAAATTCTAGTGCTCAAGTACTAATAAGGCCCCAAAAAAAATATTATGATGATCATTAGGCATCTGCAGGTAGTGACCACTGACAACCAATTGTGGAGTGGCGACTGATGTCTTGAATTAAGCCAGATGAATGCAGAACATACTCAGAGCTTTGTTTCTAAATAATGGCTTTTCAACTTTCAAAGTCAAAGGAGATGAAGCTGAAGTTGAAATCGAGGTAGTGACCATCAAAATTCAAGTTGCTCAAGTTCCATCCAACAAATACCAGCTTGTATCCATAAAAGGATGTACAAGATACAATCTATTGTTGGCTGAAACTGATCGAACAATACATGTATTTAGTTTTTCATTCAACTATTAACAAAAAGCTCCAAATGGAGTAGCATATCACCTGCAGCATTAGAAGGGAGTTTGAAGCTAACAACAAATTCTGGATAAATATGTGTGTTCATATTCATACTCCAAATCATATACTGCCTTGGATTTTGAAGATCATCAACTCCACTGTCGAAGTCCAGACAACTCGGTTGATGCTGTCGAGTCCCGGGATGCAAAATTTCCATATTCCCCAATATTACACGACATAATACCATATGTTGTACACCATTTTCGTCAACATCACAAAAATTTGCACTGTCAAGAAAGCCCAGTTAAAGCCTCTTTAACATCATCTAAAAGACAGAAAGAAATAAACAATGACATGTGGACTGAACAAGACTAGTTTAAATGGATCAATCGGATGCTTCTACAAACCAACAACTATAACTTAACACTGAATCCAATTAAGGTACGAGCTAATCAAGAACAATAAAACAATAATTTACATTTTGAGCAAACAAAATTATGAAACCTTGCTATTCACCAACTCAAGATATAATTATTTAGTATAAATTATGGAGTACCTAAAAAAGGAGTGTGTTCTATAAGGCTGGCTACAACCAACAAGAAGGCGTCCTTCCTCTAGTTTGACTTGCAAAATTTTGGATTACCAAATAGCAAAAGTTTTACCCCAAGCAGATGAAGCTAGTTAGAAAATAAGGTAGCTATATAGAGTAAAAATAAAACCTTTCTCTTAAATTTGTCAGGACCACAAGAAAACGACAAAATGGAAGTAAATTTTACTACCTGGTATAACTGCAGTTTGCTGCAGAAAGATGAACACCAATGCTGGACTTAGCTGTAGATGGCCCACAATGGCCAAGACCATACGACAAAATTGTAGGGAGTGCATTCTTGGATAAAGCAAGCCAACCATATTGAACATTTGCATCACCACGGTACCATTTAACAAATTCAACATGCTTCTCAAAAAGCTCCAGTCGAGCTGGCAATGAAATACTAGAGCAACGGTGAACATCAATTATGTCAGCACCACCAATGAGACTCATGCCCATAAGAAAAATTTTACGCACAGTATCCGCATTCAATTTTCCATAGTCAGACTCTACCCCCTTGACTAAATTTTCTTTAATCTGTTGATTTTCTTTTATAGCTTCATCAGCTTTTTCGCCATAACTTTGATTGCAACTACCCTCAAATTCTACAGTGCAAAGTTCTTTCATAGGTTTTCCAGCACCCTGGATCTGCTCAAGGAGAGCATCTGACTCTTCACTACAATCCTTCAACTTAGATTGATCAACTCCATTTATGTCAATCTCAAGCTGCAACTTGATCTCCGGAGGTCCATAAGTCTCCTCAAATTTAGGGCCCTGATTTTTTCCACAAACATGTTGGCAATACTCGTATGATTCATTGTCATCAATGTAAATTTCAGGAAAAAAGCAGCTACCTCGGTCATCAATCCAAGCCATTGGTTGATGTGAACCTGTCTTCATGTCAACCCGAAGCATATGCAGGAAATCTAGCATGAAGTGATCACCCTTGAAATCAGTCTCAACAACACCATTCTTCACTTTAAAGTCTTCGCTAACTAAGTTCAAAAGATCTTGAGAAGAATCAATCCATTCTCCATTCTGATAAAACAGAAGACGCTTTGGCTCCCCAGTTCTCACAAAATTGGAATAACACCTCAACAATGACCTTTTCAAATGATACCTACAGCTCTGCAGTCCGCTTTGGCTTGCATTTACTTTTCTTCGCTTCCCTAGCTTAACCAAGGGGGAAGTTCCAGCAAGATATGCTGCACGACGGGACACTCGCTTTCTCTTCAAGCTGGGCAAACCTCTCCGACTACTATCCAACACCTTCACGATCTTGGCTTCCATTTCTATCTATTACACTAATCTCTATCAACAAGTTTGAGCCCAAAGTTTGAACGAAAAGAGAAACGATAATGCTAGCCTTCCGCCAATATTAAAGATACAATGTCATTGAAGGTGATAGACATGCCCTGGATATAAATTACTTGTCAGGATACTGAAGAGCAAAACAAATTCAAGCCTTATCCATCACATAACTTCAAAACAAATGTCCACCTACAAGGGTTTGCAACCAATCAAGTGATAGAAGACCACAGAAAAAGTGGATCTATCAAGTCGGTGTCTTTGCTTTCCTTTTGGGAACGATACAAAGAATCTCGTCTAGTATAAACAAACGCCTATGCAGAATTGATGTCAAAAATTGTACCCGACTAGTACATAAAGACAATAGTAAAAAGGCTGATGAAACTTATAGAAATGCTACTTGAGACAAGGACGTTAGAGAGTATTACACTGTTAGCACCGAGGAAATGAAATGATTTAGAAGGAAAAGGCTAGTTAAGCACAGTAGGGTTTCATTCCCTCTTAACATGATCAGTTGCTAAACCCTCAGTAGCAAGAAAAAAAAGTATTCCCTAGAGGAAGGAAACATTCTCTATGCCTGGGGAAAACTCTTCACTATTTGGAAGATGTTGAATATAATAAAGTATCTAGAAACTCTACAAGGAAACCTGTGCAGCTTGGCCTGGAGACAACGACACATGTTACACACTATTTAACATGAAAACATATGAAATCATAAAATGTTAAATACTAAGCAATATGCAAGAATAACATGTAACAATTGCTTTGCAGTAGAGCACAAGTACTAGCAAACCCACTTCGATATTTAGTTAAATAAGATATATAATTGTCAAGCTTGAGGAAAAATCATAAACATTAAGAAGCACATAAGCAGCCAAAGATATAACTACCTAGTAGTTTTGTTAGTCTTCATCAAGTACATGTTCGTCTTGTATCAAAACCGCCAGACGAGTCACAGAAATATAGCCACTTCCTAATTTAGCTTCCAGCATTGAGCAGATTTTCTCCTACAGCATCCAAGAGCAGCAGAAATGACTTTCATACTCGAAAAGCAGGAGCAAATCTCATTTCAAACAAAGGAGGCATAATTGCCACCATTCCATCTTAATCCACAATCAACACTCTGATATCAAGAATGCTAATATAGTAGTTAAGGAAGACGAAAAGGGAGCAATAACTAGCATAAAGGCCCAGTTATTCAGTTACTGATAAGACTTTAATCTAACATATTTAATGATAATCAACATGGAGCTCACTTTGGTAAATAATAGCATCACCCCCCTTCCACGCTCTCCCTTCCAAATTAACATGAATCTATTGAATTGTTTGGTCAACAGAAGTTAAAAATTAAAGCACAAAACAAAAAGAAGCACTATGTCAAATTTCATTTCATGAGTAACATGTTTATTCACATTCGGCAGGTGATTGCAGTATCCTGAGTTTGTGGATGCAAGTTTAAAAATTCAGATAAAGTATCCGGTTGCACCAATCTAGTATGTGCATCTCAATTTCATAAATGATAACATAAAATGATAAGACAAACTTAAGATGATCCTAAGAAGAGGTTACATCTAAGAAGCACGGACACGAACACGGACATGCGACACGACACGGATACGCAACATGAACACGAACACGGACACGAGGACACACCAACTTCTAAAATTTGGTGGACACGGACACGGACACACACACACACACACACACACATATATATATTTTATATAAAATTTATAATTAAGAAAAAAAAATTCAGCATTCATAATATGAGAAGGTAAGGGGTAAAATCACAGTATGCCTGAGGGGTCAATCAGCTAGGGTATCGAAGGGTTATGTATCAGCAGAAGCAGGTGCAGTAGGTATTGAAGGCATACCCAAGACCGCAACTTTTAGCTGATTCCACCAACCCCACAAGGAAAATGCTGAAACTTTCACCTCCAACCAACCCAAGAACCAAATTCTTGCCCTTTTACCTCCGAAATTCCGGTGTCAAGCCATCGAACAGGAAGCCACCTAGATAGGAAAATTTAGCTTCAAGACATAAGTTTTATCAAATATGGATCTGAAAAGGAAGCTACTGTTAGGATCTTCGGGAGAGAGAGAGAGATTTGTTCTGGAAAGACAGTGGGCTAGGAGGGAAATTAGTTATAGGCTGAGGTGGCAAAGTAGTTAGAATAACAGAATGTACCTGAGGGGATCTATGTAAGGGGGAGAGAGAAGAGAGGGGGCAGGCAGAAGAAAATAGTAAGAGTATATAGTAAGAGTATAGATAGAGAGAATCAACATTCTCCCTGAGGAGCATTATAGCTCTGGTATAGGAGGTGATCCTCGGATTCACCTTGTAATATCAGTGTAGAAGCACTGAATACTATCAATAATATTCTAGTCTCTAGCCTATTAATCTAGAGGTTCCTAACATTTGGTTGCATCAAATATTCAAAACTTGATCAACCCTAATGACACTCACTTTTACTATAAACCAAATACAACCATTCAAGGCATATATCAAACTAGAGTTGGGCGATTTGGGGCCTTAGTTCCAGATCAATCCAAGTCATGCAAGCTGAAAAATATTGCAATTATGTGTAGTGAAAAAGATAAACAGCCCTGATTCAGTCGGTGCGTAGGAATAGAGGCCTACGTACTGTTGCATCTTGTAATGAAACGGTGTCGATGGTGTAAATGTCATTTAAGGTTTCAATATATTTAACCCACAGAACTGCTTTAACTTCTTACATGCATCATACTCCTTAATTCCTACACGAGTCTAAATTAAATGCTATAATGTCCAATTATAATATAATTACGAGCAAAAAAAAAAAAAACCTTAATTAGCCAACTGTAAATCGAGCAACCTGAACATAAGTCTGCAAGGAAAAGGAAATTTGCATCCAAGCAAGCAATTCCAACAAAATTAGTTTTTGGTGCTAATCAAGAATTGTGATGAAGTAGCACAGAACTCACTATGGAAGGGTGTTTTATTACAAAAACATTAGATAGGTTCGTTCCCCGGTCAATGGAGAGTAGCAACCTCACATGTGGAATGCTCTTCCAAGTCTCCCCAAGGGCTGGTTTGGGATTGCTTCCTTCTCCGCCCACCATGTGATTGACCACCTTCAGCAAGCATTTGCTCGTTCAGTTTTTTGAAAAATGTACTTATTAAATGCTAAATCATCACGTGTTGCCCACAAAAGCAGCTAAATACGAACTGTCAGCCATACTAGTTAAATATAACTTGACAAATGAAATGTGTACGCTAGCACAGGAGAAAATGGTCAAGAGTTAACCACAAAGAGGCACCAACATGCACACATCAGAGTTATCAGCAAACTGGTTCATATGCAACTTCTTTAATTTGAATGCTATTACCATTATTGCAATATTTTGCTCATGTGCTAACTTCTTTAGCATAGACCCAGCAGAAGTCATCAGAGCACGTCCTGCATCAAATTATTATGTATGAACCTCATAGCAAGCCATATGTACATCTAAAATATCAGATATGGGAACAAGAAAATTAATAATTTTCACTCATAATCTTAAGAATGGAAAGAGACTTGAGAATTTTATGACCTAGGAAGAGCTACAGAACAGAGACGAAGTTTTGTTTCCTCCTAATTGAAGTAGAGACAGAAATTGCATAGATAAATAGATTGGAAACTGCGATGTTCACCCTCTCAAAATCATTTAGTAATTCAGTAACGAATTAGATAGTCACCATCCTCTTTAGTTTTTCAAGCCCAGTCAACATATTACAGATTAAGTAAATGTTGGTCCATGTGATAAATAAACTGCAGAATTTGGCTACTCCAAATTATTTCAATTGCTAAGGAATAAACTTTTGGTCAAAGAACTTATCTGCATTGTCATTTCACAAGAACTAAAATTCATAAGTCCCCTTTTCAAGTGATCAACGATTCAACCAAACCATGATAGAAAATTGCCAAGGTGGCTTATTGGTACTAAAAATCGTAGGTTTCACAATATCAGTTTTGATTAAAATATCTAGTAATGAACTATGAATTTTAGCAAACAAAAAGGTGGACTGAAAATTGTTGCTAAGATAATAATGAGCTAAACATTCAATGTTGCATAGCTAAAGATGTAACAAAACATACTAAGGCAACTGAGGTGCATGTACAAGAACACATACCATGTGCACCACCTCCCCCAAGGACTGGAGTGATCAGTGATGAGAGTGAATCAATAATAACTAACACCACCATAGAGTTGACCATTTGCATCTGCGTGGAGTAAAGTTCAATACTATCAAGTTCCGTTATAATGATGACCATGCAAAGACCACCATAATTAAACAAACCTGAGATCTTAAATTGTTCTCTAGCTGGCGTAGCACATCAAACATTGCAAAGATGTCAAACACTGAGCGGCAAAATATGTTGCTCATAACTTTTTGAACAGTTTTGCTTCTTACCTGAAACAAATGAAGATTAGAAGGACAAAGAGATCATAAAACAGATGGAGAAAGAAACAAAACCAAAATAAAGAATATAACCTCATCAGAAGCAGAAAATGAAGTCTGAATAACAAACTGTTTGATATGCTGAGGAGAAAAAGAGTTGCATGTATCAATATATACAACACTGCCGGTTTGGTTCTTTGCAACGTTTGAGGCAATTTGTAGGCAAACCTGCAATTAACTTACTTTACTAATCTATCGAACATAATAGAACCTTAAAAATGTTATAGCAGCTATAGGAGCATCATTGCCTAGCCTGACCTATACAAACCCAAAGATATTGCCTTGAGTTTTTTTCCCAAACAAGTCCTTTACAGTAGAGTTGAAAGTACAAGATCTCGTGATAACATAAAATTCCTTGACAAATTCTCGTAGACTTTCTCCCAAAAGAACTGAGGGGAAAAAAAAGTGAACCTTTTAAACACGAAATTAGTTCATACTTGTGTTTTCCCAGATGTCGATGGCCCAACTAATTCTGTCAATTGTCCCCGCCTTAGTCCACCTTGAAGGATTGTATCAATCCTGATTAAAACACAAAATTGAATCCAATAAGCTAAAGAATCAAAAACTGCGTAAGAGGACAACCAAAGAGATGGTCGAGATACCCCTCAACTCCAGTGGGTAGCAAACCTTTATTCTTGTCAGCATCTTCAAGCAACTCTATTCCATTCTTCCACGGTTGGTGTTGCCCATCGATGATAGAGAGGACTTGGGTGATGCCCTAGCTGGACCAAATCAGATATGGTTAATGGAATTAAGTATGTAGATAGAAAGACAATAGTTTACACCAGTTTAAAACATCCACTTCCAACAGCATATCTTCTAGAACCTAACCTCTTTCAATCGCTCTGAGTTCTGCTGCTGTTCCACAAATGCAGCCAAAACATAAATGTCCTGCATGAGAAAGTCTTCCACTGCATGCAAATTAACAAGAGAAACAGATTAAAAACCAAGAGCTGCAGTCATGATTTGACAGTCATACCGTTGCATAGATAACAGAACTCTGTGCTCAATCTTGGAAAAGTAACAGAAAAGAAATGCATAAGAGTGTTTAGATTTGGTTGCAATTCGTTTCTGAAAAGCCATCACTTTCTATTGTAGATCAAGTTGGTGGGATAAAAACCCATGAAAGGAAACAACTAGCAAGATTGAATTTTCTATGATCATCTTCAGTTACGTGCAAATTCAAAAACCCAAAAAGAAACAAGAAGGTCCGAAAGTTGATTGGAAAACAACAGAGAAACCAAAATCTATAGTAACAAAAGCTGCGATCAAGAAATTTTCATTCTTAAAACAGGCTACAAACAACCATTAGAGCCATTTAAGTCGCGAAATATTCTTAATTGACCTCGCTATGTAACTGTAAAAAAAAAAAAAATCGATCCAAACACTATGTTGAAGAGACAAAAGGCTGTAAAACATCTAGATCTTTGGTATAAATAGACCCCCAGTTAGTGCCGACGCAACAAAACTGAAATGGGCGTTGGAATTTTTAACCGAAAGTTATCGAGAAGATGTAGCAACAGTAGTACAACCCGCTACCTGTAGAAATGCCATGAGACGCACAAAAGGACAGAAAATCAGAGTCCAGCATTGGGTACTCTTTCTCCAGAGATTTCAACGGCGCCATTTGCCCACTCTCTCTCTCTCTCTCTCTCTCTCTCCGTGCAACGTTTCTATCTTATTTGCACTTTGTTTTTTCTTTTATGGTAATTTTTGAACTATTTTAGATGAACCATCAGCGTTATTTAAGGCACTAAGTACCGTTTGGTCGGAGGACGGATGATGAGGACATAAATTTTTGTCCTTCGACGTGTTTGTTAACCGATGACAGAAATTATTGTTCCGTTCTTAGAGGGCGAGGACAGAAATTTCTGTTCTTCTCAAAACATAGGTACGAAAATTCTTGTCCTATGAACAAGAATTGAAAATGTCAAAAATAACCTCATCTTTCCAAACTTAATACCAATAATAATATTAATTAATAATATTAATTACTATTACTAATAATAATAATAATAATATTATTAATATTAATTAATGTTATTAATATTATTAATT
>JANKOD010000005.1:10817749-10850044 GCA_026284645.1 Erythroxylum acuminatum | reverse complement strand
ATTATTCTTATTAATTTAATTGTTTAAAGTTTTGATATTTATTAATTTTCTACTTACTCTTATTCTTATTATTAAAATTTTATTATTTATTAATGATATTAAATTATATCATTAAATTGCTAATTATTTTTAATTTAGTTCTTAATAAGACTTAGCAACAAAACCACATTTCCAAAAATCAGGTTGTTTTGGAGTTGCGGCAAAAATAACGTATAACAATAATGAAAAGTGGCTTTGGATTTGGCTTTGCAAATGGCTTAAAAACGGCGTCTGTGGGTCCTGTCCATTTAAAAAGAGAGTCTCTCAAATTTTAACTTAAAAATGGCACCGTCTTATTCTTAGACAGAGTAGGATCCGACAAAAGATCTGCTGTCTTATTCTTAGACAGAATAAGACAGAGTATAATCCGACAGAAGATCTGAACTCTTCAAAATAAGCAGATCTAAGCTTTGCTGGCTTCCATACTGGCAAGTAAACCAGACCATTTGTCCTTCATGAAAATTCCACAACATGACGACACTAAACTAACTAGTACCTAAATTGCAAAACTCGATCGGATTCACCTCAACAAATAAGTGCTTGGGCCAAGAAAATCCTACCTAATGGAGAGAGCCTTGAGCATTATCCAAGGATGTGCTGTAGGAGTAACCCATTACCTTTTGAGGGGAATTGTCACAACATGGGCGTTCTTCTTAGCAAGAATTATTGCAAGAATTATTGCAGTAGGATTTTTTATACTTTATAAATAATTCATCTTTATAAATAATTCATTATTATTTTCTAAATAATTCATTATTATGAAGAATAAATTAATAAATATTAATAACTAATACAAATAAATATTAATAACTAATAACATAACTCCTTTCTTTTCTATTTGAACGGGGAAAAGGGGTAAAATAAATAAATAAATACGAAGATATCAAATGGGCTACATCAAATTGACATGCCAATCCAGGAAGGAACGCAAGAGCACGTATGTTGCTTTCAGTATTAACATAACATTCATTTCGCATGCTTTTGCATGTCAAGAGTATGAATAGACATGCAACTTAACATCCAAAGTGTTGAGGAGCTTTACTTGACCTGCTTGCAGCAGAGGGAGAGTCTTGTAGGTTACTAATTTCCCGTGTGCCCGAGTAACGTCACCTTTAGTATCTCATAGAGCAACGAGTTGTGAAGAAACGGCTCGACTATGTATTGAACTGCGACAATTCTCAACCAGAGTTCATAATCAGCCTGGCAGATTGTTAGACCCGTCAAGACGTATTTGAATTATTTTCATGTTATAATCAAAACCATGCTTTTTAAGAACTGTTGGATTGCGGATCAACCACACACTATTACCAAATTGATACCGAGCAGGATTCAAGTTTGCCTGGCAGTTGAAGTGCCCACGTGTTTGGGATGGTATTAAGGTCGTAAATGGCATTGTCTTCTTAACAAACTAAAAGCAAGGTTGTATGCAATTTACTCTCCCCTATACGCAACTAACACTCGGAAATTAATTGATGTTTTACTTCTATAACAAGATCTGCGCTTGGAGATCAGTTACCCAATTCAATTCAAACTCTAGAAACAAGCGTTGCTTTAGATTATCAGGACTGCTTTTTATACTCTCTCGTCTCATTTTACTTCAAATCAGTCTTATTTCGTTAATGAATACGCAAGCTCACGACGGTAATAGATATACACAGCATCTGTTGATATAGTTACAAGCTACTTGCTTATGATATTCAGCAAAGGCAGTACCTAGAGCAAAGGCATCAAAATGAGCAAAGTTCTACTTTCAACCTTTGATTTTTAAAAAAATTTTCAAGACATTACTTGGTTTTGTGTCTTTACATTTAACTTGTCGTGAGTTCAATGACTGTAGTGGCTGGCAGATATCACATACTATACCACTGTAAAGGTAAATCATGCTTTCAAGCTTGATGCACTTTCCTTGATTTGTTCAATAGTAAATACACCAAACATATCATCATCGGTTACTGCAGTTACCACCGCATATGCAACATCGTCGACACTGACAGGGGGTGCCAAGAGGAGATCCGATGCTGGAAGAGAATTTAACGGTTTGATAAAATTCTCAACAGAACGAAGAAACTTTTCAACTGGTTCCCCTATCACATCTAGCGGAATCTCTAAACCATCAACCCTCCTTTTTCCGTAAATGAAACCAGGTCTCAACACAACACCTTAGGAAATTCAGATTCAAGACTAAATAAAGATGATATCCTTAAGAAAGGTCACGAGGTCAAATTCAAGAATAATTAAAAATCGTAAAGTATGGCCAGTTTCAAATATGGGATCATTTAAATTACCAGAGTTTGGGTACTCAGCAAGAACTTCTGCTTCAGCTTTTCTTTTTCCCTTGAAGTATCCAGATGAAAGTAAAAATGATGGCAGATTGTAATCATGCACTGAAATCAAGATAAACTTGGGGATTCCTGCATGAGTAGAATGATTATCAGAAAAAGCAATCCTCAAGAATAAAGTATCAGCTGATAGATATTCTGTGAATGTAAACAAATCCCTAGCAGATCACAAGACAACCTTTAATAAATCAGTAGTTTTTAATATGGTTGATGACTGTCAGCATCCAACATTCATGCATGATTTTGTTGCCTGTCAACATGGACAAGAAAGCATAAATTTTGTTCATATTTTCTGTTGCCATTTATGGCCATTCCAGTTTTGAGGCAATCAACAGTTGAACAGTTTCAATAACAAGAAAGCATGAAAGACAAATTATATATACCAATTTTCCTTTTGAACTTTTTAAAGCTATTTTTGCTCTGTAATTTATGACACATTTGAATAAATCCAGGAAGCACCGTACATTCATTTGAGAACAACATCAACTTTCTATTTCTACCTTTTCTTCCTGACTATGTCAAAAGACTTGAAATCAATATGTCTCCAGTGCAGAAAGGCAAAATAAACAAAAGAGAACAGCTACTACTATAGTTCAAAGATAATAAACTAACACCAAGCAAGTTAAACAGAACCTTGTTATTAGGTGAAAAAGTTAACATAACTAAAACGGCATAATATGCCAGTATACTAAAGATAAATGACTGGACACCTGTATGACAGCATGCACACATACGGTGAAGATTTACCAATTGCCACAGAAAAAATTTAACTTCCAACACTGTAGCATGATATGATGCTTCATACCATACGTCTTTGCAGCTTTTACTGCAACTATGTTAGCCTCTCCATTGACTCTTTGCATCTGTTCCTCACTACCAAACCCTCCAAGGGTTGAAACCACTGCAGTAGCACCAACAAGCACTTCATCCCAATTAGCATAAAAAACATCACCTGTAAGATATTAGTAGAATGTTAAGTTTTGTATTAATAACAAGACAGCAGATGTTCTAGCCAAAGCTAAGCAAAGATTACACAGAGATGAAGCCATGTCTCACATCTTAGCTACATACTGCATATTAACCAGCAAAAGATTGTAACGGTTCGCAAAGGGATGCAAAGCCTGATGGAGAAGGCCAACATATAGCTTAAATTTTGCTATCTAATATGACTATTAAGTATGCCGAGAACATGGACAATCATTGTAATTGGATCCAAAAGTTTCATCTTATTCCAGGAAAGCTGGTACATGTGTTACGTTTAAAGCAGAAAAATTGAAGCAATGGTAGCAATAGCAATTATTAATCTAATTATTAAAAACATGATAATCATACGTTCCCAACCAGCATATTGCCTTAATGAAATGTAACTATGTGTTACAAATTACAAAAGTTTCGAATTTCATGATAAGAGATGTAATGGCCAAAGATTTGTGAAAGAACCTGATTACTGCTACTTCTCGTAATAAAAATGTAACAGGTAAATCCTAGAAGTTCGACCTCTTTCTAAAGATCAAAAATGAAGAAATTCTTCACTGTAGCAAGTAATAATTACATATTATTTCTGTTACACAAACTTATTTTCAATGAAAACAAAAGTTCCTGAGGTACATCGCAGACTGAGGGAGTTGAACATAGTCACCACTCTCCCTAAATGGGCCTCAACACGTGTAGCACAGTTAGAAAGATTTCCTGAAAAAAAAAAGTTATGATTTCTCCATGTGGGAATTTACTTTGTATTCTACATTTCCCAACCGAAACACCAACTTTTCCACAATTTACTTTTTAATATGAATCTTCTACCTATGATACAATGGTCCTACTTCATTTGTCATCAATATTTCAATCAGTGTCACAAATTCAAATTATGAACTGCAAAAATTAAGTGAAGTCATATAAGCACATGCACGGCAATATGTTAATCCATAATAGCACATACCTGGCATCCAAGTAACCTGATCGACCCATGAACCTGGATAAGTAGGACGTCCCGACCTGAAATGCATATGAACACAAAAGCATAAACACCTAGTTTTCATTCAATCTTAAACATCACAAAGAATAAACAGAATGGAAAGACATCCCAACACCAGCACCATCAAGAAAATAATAATGCAAATGTCAGTTAGTTGAAAAAAATCTTACACCTGCTAAGACTTACGACTTCGATGCCCTTGGATACAGCAGCCTTGCATATGGCGGAACCAACAAAACCACTGCCTCCTAACACCACAACCTAATAGAAAAACCATATCGGTAAGATTCTTCAATCTTTATGTTTAGTAAAAGCGGGGGGAAAAAAGGCGCAACCATTACAATTCATACCCTTTCAGGCTTAACATCAGCTACAACATCAATTGTTGCATTTTTGGAGTCATCTTTGGCACCTGCTTCGGCATAACTACATTTGATGCGAAGCTGGCAAGAGCTGAAACCAAACCCCCAACCATATTATTCGTTACTTTATCCGTTCTTTAAAAAAATTGCGAAATAATAGTAAAATAGTAACAATCGCCTAAACCCGTCTTCACATTGCAGAAAGTTCTTTCTTTTTTCTTTTATCATCACAGATTTTGATATATTTTAGTTCATAGCTATTCTACAACCTAATACTGTTGTGATTGTGAAGTTAAAGGATACAAAGCATTTCAAGGAAAGAGAGAGAGAGTGTAGTACTGGTTATTGGAATGCGAAGCAAAGCGAAAGGGAAGAGAAGATGGAGAAAGAGAAGACAAGCCAAGTGTAGTGGAACTGGAAATGGTCGGAGAGGTCATAAACGACGTCATTTTAACGCTCATGGACATTTTGATTGGACTTTCCGCTCGCTCACCCTCTCCGCGTGCCCCTTCAACTCTAACTGTACGTATCAACGAAACTGAATAGGCAAGTGTCGTCGATTTTAACGTAAATATAACAGAGAAATTTTGGTGGAATGACTCATTTGCCCCTTTTCCGATTAATAAGAAGAAAATATCTTTAACCAAAATGAAAGTAATAATACGACTACGTATTAACTTCTAATTCAATGCCCTAAAGTAAAGACTAAAGAGAAGGACAGTGCGTTAAGTGTTAAAGTGTAGACCGTACCCTTCAGGGAGTCCATTGAGTCGCTCTGTGGTTGCAAAATGGCGAGATCGACGAGCAACGATGCCCAAGCTCTCTTCCAGTCCCTTCTCTCTGCCTATGTAGCCACTCCTACTAGCCTCAAGGTATTCTTTCTCTCTTTCTCTCTCCATCTTAGAATATGCGGTTAATCTAAAAGTAATCAAGAGATTTTTTTTAATATAATTTTTGTACACTCTGTGTGCAGATCATCGATCTCTACGTGGGTTTTGCGGTTTTCACCGCTCTAATTCAGGTACCGCTTGTAATTTAGTTGCTACTTTTTTCTGATCTGTTAGGTTGTGTGAATTTTTTAATTCCTAATCTCGAACAAATTCTGTGCCTTTGTCTATGAAAGTGTGTAAATTTCCAAACATGTATTTTGATATATGCTAAGCACTTCTATTCATTTTTGTTCAATGATGAGGAGAAATAGAGAATTCACAAGTTTGATCCGTTTATATTTGATATCACTTACTTGCCCCAAATGAATTCTTGAAAATTAATGTAATTTTCACTCTCATTTTATCCAATCGTGTTTTTTTATTTCTAATCTTTATTGATGGCCTAATTTGCTAACTGATCTCTTCTTTTTTTCCTCCCTTTTCTTCTATTTATTCATTTCTAAATATTGCGTCCTCTGATAAAATTATGTTCCTTTGGTGTGGAACTGAACCTTATTGTTACAGATGGAAACAAGTTATCATTGGACTATTATTATTAATTTCTAAGGAATAAGTGATATTTCATGGCAAAACAATAACAAAATTGTATTAGTAGAGGCAAATTGGTATTTGTGCTTTCAAGAGAATCATAGAATTTTACAACCCTTGGGTAGACATTTGGCTGTTACCGAGGTTTTGAGTTTGAATCTAGAGAGATGCAACTTTTTAGGTTGGATTATGGTGATCGCTTACCTAGAAAGCTTCAGAGTTTGGTGTTGCTATTTCGTAATTGGACCCCAAAAAACAACTGGGTCTGGGTGAAAGTTTCTGTGATACTGTAGCAACTTTGCATAAATTTGACTTTGAAAATTTTCTTTTAGGTACATAATTTTGTCATGAAATCATAGTTTTGTTTTCTTTTTTCCTAATTGCACTTCCTAACATGTAGATCTCATTCAAGGATTACTAAAAATGAAAAAATATATATATATATATACCTGCTTTTGCCATTCTACGGGTATCTTTGGCAGAACCATCCATTTTGCACATAATTCAAATCCCAATTTTAAGAATAGGCATATACTAGATAATTATATGAAGTATATGATATTTAGTTTTGACTATGTATTTGCTAATGATTCATCATTCAGATCATACCTTTTCTTCGTCAACATCACTATTCACATTACATGATCAAGCTGTCATGTTGGTCAGGGTCTTAGGTATTCTGAACTTGTTGTTTCGATGAACAGGTGGTTTATATGGCTATTGTTGGATCATTTCCCTTCAATTCTTTTCTGTCAGGAGTACTTTCGTGTGTTGGGACTGCAGTCCTTGCTGGTAAGCATCCCTAATGAATATCCCTTTGGCATATTCTTGTTACAACTCACACAGATAGACTAAGCTTCGTGTGAATATGTTGTTGCAGTTTGTCTCCGTATCCAGGTGAACAAAGAAAATAAGGAATTCAAGGTAGAGATGTCCAACCTTATGTTTGCATAATGTTTCCTTAGTTTTGGTGGTAAAAGGAGAAAGTAAGATTCAAATTAGACTTTTCACACGTTTTACCAACACATTCTCATTCACAACTCAAGTAATGTTACGTCCCCCACTTCTTTTCCCACCAAAAGAGAAGTAGAAATGAGAGAATTATGGGGGTGAAGAGAGACATAAGCAGATTAATTCATTTTCTTTCCCATTGTATTAGCTTCATATTAACCTCATGGTTTGATCTTGTTTCGCAAAATTGTCACAGGATTTACCACCGGAACGAGCTTTTGCTGATTTTGTTCTCTGCAATTTGGTGCTTCATTTGGTCATCATAAATTTCCTAGGTTAGAGTTGAGCCATTTTGGTCGTTTACTGGCCAACCTAGGAGTTATCAAAACCCATTTAGCGAGATACATTAGAAGATAAAAACTTCTATGGCATCTGTGGTGCAGATCGAAAGTGACTATAGATTAAACTCTGGTTTGTGGAAATTTGCAATTTATATATTTGTGACTTGAGCCATTTGCCTCTGCCTCCAGTTTGCCTACGCATGATATCATCACATATAGATACATGAATGTTACCCGATATTTTGATATCATGAAATTTTTACGATCATAAAATTCATATAGTCCTTAAGCTAAAGTTCTCAATTAAATCTTTTAACACTATTCTTATTCGGTGTACCTTGTACATTTTTAATGTGTAATAAAGCTTTGTAATATTTATTTCAACTTTAATTATCACTAAATCAGCTCTTAAAATTTGAAAATATCACCTCAGAACTCTCTGATTCGATAGTGACTAGTGAGATGCCCCGTTCTAAATATCATAGAAAATTTTGAAAAACTTATTTTCCAAAGGCAGAAAATAATCTTGGAACAGGAAATTGAGCAAGAAATGTATGTTGACGTCTTTCTCTCCTTTTTAACAGTCTTATTATAATTTCATCCTCTCTTTCCTTTTGCTCATGACTACCTCTTATAGTTTTTGCTCTATTTTCCATGTTTCTATATTTCATTTTCTAAGACACTTTTCGTGCCTCAAATAGTTCTTTATCTAAAACCCAGATACTGGTTCGCTTTGCTCACTGTCTGGGGGAAGGTAAAAGCTGTTGACCTGTCTCTCGGCAGCAATTATACTCTATTCTTCATTTTCAATTCACACAATCCTCTACTGACTGTGCGGTTCCCTTGTAGTCCTTTAAATGCACTCTTATTGAAGACAATGCAATTGCAACAAATTCTTCTTCGACGCCGAAATTCGACCGTCGAGCCTTACTTGCCATAATAATGTCATTCTCATATGCAATTATTTTGGGAGCAACTGTTGATAGTGCTACGTCTTCACGTTGTGATCTTTTAGTTTGAACTAAAGAAAAATATTAGTTTGTATGATGATGATCATATCCATATTCCTCTTATTGACTTATAACATGACTCCATTACGTGAGATGCCTATATAAGATGATAGATCTTTAGAAAAGGTATGACCTCTAAAAGATCCTCAATTGACTTGAGCGTTTGAGTAACCACTTTACAGAACCGTTGGCAAAAGTTCTTTGACAAGTGTAGTATATTGGAGAAGGATGCAGGTTTATCGACTTTAGAATATTACCACAAATGCTATATGATTTACATTTTTTCTCAAGGAAATCTAAAAGATTTTCACCACTCTCGTTTAAATAATTCTCTGCCTTCTTTAAGAAAGTTATGGCACAAAGAATATGAAGACTCAAGAAAGTAGTTTAGAAGTGAGTGGGGGAAATTCATAACTCGCTGCTGAAGAAGGCCAACTAGCCATGATCCCATTGGAATGACTCGCCCGTTAAGCCAGGTCACCATTATAGAGGTGTAATACCAGTTAACATGCTAAAGCAAGAAAGGAGACACTCACACACCCCTCAAACACCTTTCAAAGGTGTCCCCTTGACTTTGCTCTCCACCTACACAGTATATTAGGCATGGGGATCTAATCACATAGCCTTACAATTCATTGATACATGAAAACCTATCGTAACAACTATTAAATAGATTCAAAATGTTGTTGTTAGACATCTATGATGCAAGACCCTATCGACCATGTTCCCAGGTACAAAAAAATCATGGATCTACATGTGCCATTAGACATCATTAAATGAATGGCCTTTTCATCAACACTGACAAGAGTTTCACATATGGTATCATAGCTAATGTAAACGTTAATAACCTCTTTTCAACAGCTTATTAATAGAATCATATCCCATTTTGTAATCAATATGTTGAGTGTCCAACCCTATTTCGAGACTTTCAGTGATCATAGATGCCTTTATAGTTTAAGAGAATGACGAACAAGTGAAGACAAGATGGTTGAAGCTCTTTTGGGAAGATACAGGATTGTGTAGGGTGCTACGTGCCCGATAGTCGATACATAATTGAAGTGATCCATCAGGCTTCTTTTGGAACAATACTAGTACCCTATACGGGGCTTGTACTTAACTCACGGTCATGTAAGTTAATTGTGTATGTACACACGCTAGTGTAAAGTGACACACACCTATGTCTAAACTTATACGGACATGTGGATCAACGGTGTAAGTCTCTGAAAGGAGAGCGAAGACATACACAATCGTGTACACACATATGTCCATGATGTACACGAACATGTGTGGAGACTTTGTAACTCTCTGTAATCATGTACATCTGTCAGTAGGGTAGTGCTGAAGATATAAGGTCACTTTCACAACCGTGTTCGATGCAAAAAAAACCTATTTTGTGATATAAAAGAGAAGATACGTAAGTTTTCCATAGTAGTGCAGCCATAACATCCAAAAATAAGGAAAAACAGAGAAATGGCAAATAGTGTTGTATTCTCGCCTTTTTTTTAATTGTTTTTAGGATTGGTTTGAGTATTTGTTGATTGTTACATCAACTTTGGTTTCAATTCTAAACTTTTATAAAACAAATTGTTGTTGTAGGGTGAGAGATTAACTTTTGTAAATATTTATTGATTTTAGTGGATTTGCTTGTCGATTTAACCCATGGTTTTTTCCTCTACACTGAAAGGTTTTTAAGTAATTCTTTGTATTTGTTTTATTGTTAAGTTTCTTATTATTATACTAATTTATTGGTGTAAGTTTAAGAGTACTTTTGTTGTCGATTTTTGGTTGATCTTTTAGATAATTGTGTTATTATCTCCCAATAAGTGCTATCAGAATCATCGTGATAGAAGGTGGAAATAGCTTTATGACCAAGTTGACGTCATCAAATTACTCGATTTGGACGCATATGATGGAGGATTGCCTGTATTGCAAGGGACTTTTTGATCCTATTGATGTGGACAAATGCATGAAGGATGATGTTTCTTCAAAACCTGAAAAGATGTCATATAGAGAATCCAAAAAGATGAAGTGAAAAACTTTGGTAACTATTAGATAATGAGCTACTATTAGTATATTCAACTATGTATCTCAATAAATGGATTCTTTTAAGCTATATAGGAAGTTACAAGGTCTGTATGAAAGGAAGATTGCCCATAACAAGGCCTTTCTGATTAAGAGGCTTGTGAACTTGAAGCTGAAAGCTGAGAAATCAGTGTCAAAACATTTAAGTGATTTCCAAGATATAATCAACAAACTTATTACCTTGAAGATCATTCTTGATGATAAGCTTCAAGTCTTGCTTATATTGAGTTCGTTACCAAATAGCTAGGAGATGTTGTTGGTGACGATTAGCAACTCAACTCCTGAAGGTATGCTCTCTTTGGATGTAATCAAAAAAAGTAAGCTCAACGAAGAAATCAAAAGAAAGGAGATAGGAGTTAACAACGCGCAGGCTTTCGTGACAAAAAGTAGGGGAAAGAATAAGAGCAGGGGTCCCAAAAGTCAAGAACTATTCGAAGTCTAGAGGTAACAAAGGCATGAAGACATGCGACTTATGCGATAAGCCAGGACATATTAAAAGGTTCTACTATAAGTGGAAGAGGGATAAAAAATGCAAGATTATTAAAAAGATGGTAATAATAAAAATACAACAGTAACATATTCAAGTACGAATGATCATATCAAAGTCTCTCTAATTGAATTATAACATGATTTTATCATATGATGTGCAAATATAAAATGGTACATCTTTAGAAAATGCATGTACTCTAGTCAATATTAGATGCCTCTTTTTGACTTGAGCATCAGAGTAACTATATTGAAGGACACTTCAAATCTCTTACAAGTTTTCTTGGTAAATCTAGTATATTAGAGTAGAAAGTAGATCTATTGACTTTAGAATAATACAAAGAGAAAGTGTCCTGCAATTTATAGCAGTGTCATTCCTATAATATTGTATGAAAATTTGTTGAGAGAACTTTGTCACAAACCTACCTTCCTTATAAGCTTTTAAACTCCTAGCTTTTCATTAGCTTGAATTTCGTAAGACATTATTAAGTGCTATCTTTTCTATTATAAAATTATAATATTGATGACAATTTCATTAAAAAAATCATCATATGAAACAACTACCTATAGGAAATACACACTATTATTTCGTTGCAATGTATACAAGCTACACAAAACAAGTTTAGATAAGGCTATTGGCCCGTAATCAAAAGAAAATGAACAACTCCTAAGCCTAATCAAAGTCAGTGAAACTCATTGGTGGAGATATTCTATTTCAAAATTATAACTCTAAAAGTGAAAGATGATAATTTTTTTTTAATCTCATCTATTTCTCATCTTTCCCTCAAGCTTGAGGTGTCAAATGCCCCGCAACTTATAGTAATAAAGACAAAACTACATAACAGAACTATAACCTAACAAAAAATTGAGTTAAATGCTTGTGTTAGTTTATGCCTTATAGTTAATCGATTGCTTGAAAATATTGTGGCTTAATTAATTAAAGATAATGTTTATCTTTATGTATTTTATTAGTTCATTTGATACTTAATATTAAAGGTAAAATAACTGGAATGATTATTATGAAATTAATATTACGATGAGATCATAATTATGATGTTGAATTTGCATTTATCTATCATTCAAAAATTATTATTAATTGTAGTCTTATCAAGATGAGATATTAACATAATGGTAAAATTAGCGCATGTTATAATTCTTTTGTATGAAAAAAGTAATTGATCTCATAAATTAAACAAAGGAAATAAATGAGTGAGTACTTATTGGAGAATAAGTTCACTGAATTGGTCTAGTTGTAAGGATCCCAAATTAAATATTACTTATGCGTCTGTATATTTCTTATACTGATAGTTGAATAATCGATTCTTAGACTTGATATTACTAATGTATCTCATATAAGAATTACTATATTTTGAGACCATTTATGAACTATTCTTATTATAGTAGCCAAATCGATAGTACTTTAATACAGTATGAAGCATATGCAGATAGTTGAGTAATTCAATAAATAATTCATCACCTTAAAATAATTATGGAGAATGTTTCATTATTCTTAATTGATAGTGATTTAAGGAATTCTCTTACTAGAGTAAATTGAGATTTGAAAAGGATGATTTCAAATATCAATGTAGGCACTATTTAGCAATAATGAACATAATTGGATTTAAATAAAATAAACGCTAATTTTATACTTTGTGTCCAATTGGAATATCGGATGATAAAATGATATATTATAACTATGCATGGATATGTTAAATAAAATCACTTTGATATTTCTAATATTTGGATCTTCATGACTTATTACTCGACGTCAATTTTGATCTATAATCGTAAATTATTTAATTAAGAACTAAAAATAAATTAAAAACTTCTATTTTATCTATTTCTAATTATGAACTATAATTATAATTTATAATTACTGTCAACATATTATAAACTTAATGAGTTATATATAAAGAACAAATAAAAAGAAAATTTAATATAAATTAAGTTAGAATTATTTTTTTGGAAAACAGGCCCTCTACTAGTTAGGGATAAGGCTACGTACTGCTGGACCTTTTCATACCTTACATATCAGCGAGATTTATACTGGATGTTGTTGTTGTTGTTATTATTTTTTTATAATTAATTTTGAAGTTTGAAAATTTTAAAAATCAAACGTGAGATATTTAATTTTATTATAAATAAAATTTAATTAAAGATGAGAATGTTTTTATAAATTGGAAAAAAAAACATCATGTAACTAGCACTTTTCTAACGTAAAGTTTTCTTTTATGCTTTGTAGATGTCGTTAGAAATTGAAATTTATAAGATTTTGAATCAAATACTTTCGAACTCTTTAATTTATACATGCCTTTCTTAAGAGTTTTTGGTCATTATTACTTTAGTAAAGAACAGTGTTCATTCTTTATTTTCTGTTTCGAGTTTGTAATCTCATATTAGGGTGGTATTCTTCTATTTACCCTGAAAAGAAAAATAAAAGGAACAAGTGAATATAGGTAGCTCCAAACTTGAATGCATTTACAGCCACCATATGATATGACGCCAGGTAAGACGATAACGACAAGTCCGACGATATCCGAAGAACAATTATGGTTCGCGTTCCTATTCTTACCATTATCACGTGCACAAATTCTATTCTATCATCTCAACCACACAAATCAAGTAAGACCAATGCATTCTTCAATTTCCTCGTGTCTACGTTACCTCATTGAACTAAGTAGCTCATACTTTCAATTTGAATTGGCGTCCAAACTAACTCTTCAGGTTTCTTAAATTTAGAAAAAACGTGGCTCCCTCATATTTATTGATTGATGACAAATACCAATATTTATAAATTATACCTAAAAGTCTTAAATTTGATATATCAATAAAATAAATCTATGCATACTCCAACAACCCAACCCAGCAGATAGGGGTCCACGCGGTGGGGACAAAAAGGCCCAAACATCAAAGCAACTTCACTTTTCCCTTATTAGCATGGATCCAGCCGCACGCAATTCGAGCCATCACCCTCCAAAACAAAACACTCTGGAGTCTGTCTGGTCCGGTACTCCCTATTTTCTTGCCACGCTAAAAGTCTAAACAATCCCACACCGCTCGAAAGCCTCTGTTCACTTATTTTAGACAGCACATGATAAATAGATAAAGAGAGAGTATGATCCACATTTTGTGGCTTAAATAGACAGAGCAATGAACACCCTCTCTGTTTCTTCTATTAGAATCCCAACTACTCTTCACTCTTCTTCTTCTTCTTCTCAAGTATCTTCTGCTCTGTTCCTGTCCTTTAAGCTCTCGTCTCCTTCTTCTGCTTTGCTTGCGCTCAGATCCTCCGCCCTAAGCTCCACCTGCTCTTGCTTGCTCTCTTCTCTTAACTTCAATCACGCAATGGCCGAGCTCGTCAAGGACAAGGACGTCGCCTCTGCTGCTTCCGATTCCGGCGATGCCGACGAGACGAAGAAGAAGAAAAAGAAGCTTGGCCTCTCGCGCACGTTTCTCCATGCGTCGTCTGAAGAAGGTCTTTCGTTGCGTATTCGGATTAGTTCCCTCCGTTTTAACTTTCTTGTTTGTTTGTTGAGAAAATGCGCGTGAACTGATTGCGTTTTCTGTCCTGTTGCGACTTTCTCACGTCTGTTTTCTTTTCTTTTTCCCCCCTCTTTGTTTAACTCTGTGATTTTCAGTATGAGAATGTGAAGATATGAAAGAGGACTATAGACTGATCAAGAAAGTGAAGAAAGCGATAAGTGTTTTATGAATGCAACAAATTAGCTGTTAAATGACATAGGAGGCATTTCAATATTTTGTTTATTTATAATTTTACCAATTACTTTAATTCAAGTTTTGGCCTAATTCAGTGAAGTAATCTTGTTAGGTATTTAGACAATGTAGGAAGGAGTCAATTATACTAATTTTGATTTTTAAGTTCGTTTTTTTTCTATTTGTGTGTGGGCGTGCGTTTATGTATATGTTTCATTTTGTGCTTAAATTGTATGCTTCAGATTATACAATAGCAGTGATTTTATTTATTTATTTGTTTGTTTGCTTTTGAAACAATCGACTCTGAATAACAGTGAGTCATTGGCAATGGCAATGTTATTATTAATGCCTGGGAATATGCTGGCGAGTAGTTTTTTCTTTTATTTTGCATCTGTTATGTGTGTGCGTTTTCTTTTGCCCGCCTTTTTATGGTCTAAGTAGACATGTGCAATATAAGTGTCATTGCATTCATCTGTGCCAAGTATGTAAAACTCGGCTGCCTCATAATACTTTCTTTGCACTAGTATTGAACATTGCCAGAATGAACATCCATGACTAATTTCTAAATGTTCTGAGTCAAAATGGAAAAAGTTGAGAGCAGAATGTGTGTAGTTTGTCTTGAGTCGCAGGTCAGTTGTGCAGAATGAAAACCTGAAAGGAAATGGATAAAAAGAAAGCTCCTTATAAAACTATAACTGGACGGTGGCTTCATGTCGAGATGAATTATTCAGTTGTTTTGTTACCATTGTGTTCGATACCCATACGTGCACGGTAGTAAAACTATTTACTAACTTCTGATGAATCTTGTTCTTTTCTTCCTTTTCCTAAATTGTGATTTTGACATCATCACTGATCAAGGTGTCTGATGTTTGGTTGACTAAATGTAGTAAGATATTCGCAGTTGCAAAAATTAAAGGTTGAAAATAGGGTAGGAGGAGATACTATTTGACATTCAATGCGTACAAATACCTCTTTGACTGCATAGGGACAGAGAGAGAATGGAATAGGGTTCCATCTGTCCTCTTGGCAACGATTGTTGTTTTCAATGTGCACTTTGTGGCATAGCGGTTGATACTAAATCCCCAGAAATGTAGCTGATTCTGTTTGTATGCCATTTGTCATTCAGATTCTGTATGATACGTCAGTACCCTTATCGGAAAACAATCAGTGCTTCTTTGTGTATTTATAGATTTTTTTTCCTGGTTCGCATAATAGATTAACCAAGTTATGCTCTCAGAACCTTTAATACACAATTTTATATTATCAATTGTTTTTAGTAGCCTTCTCATTATAATAGTTTCTCCTAAAAATGCACCTACTCATATGAGTGGCAGTGGTTGAGGTTATTCTAGAGTTTGTCCTACTTCAGGAAATAGTAATGTGACTTATATTTTCGAGAACATGCCAAAAGATGCTATAAATTTCTAATAAAAGAAAAGAGAAAGTAACATAATGTTGTGTATATAGAATAGGCACGTTCTTTTGAATGGCACATGCAAAAGTTTTTCCCTTGAGAGTGATGTGAAATATATCCGTCATTGACACATGGATTTTGCATGCAATGGAGACTGTTATGTGAAAGACACAGGTGCAATCATGGATGACATTCTACATTAATAAATCTATCTTTATTCTGCACCTTATGTCTTTGGTTAAGAAATGGCTTCTTGTTGAAGTTGGTCAAACATTGCTAATGCCAATAAAGTAACCTATTATGGTAATAAAAAAATATACAAATGAAATATTGCAGGAGCAACCAAAAAAGAGAAGACATCAATTCATTAAAGAAGATGTAAAGATACACTATAAGCAACAAGATGGGGTTTGGATTCTACCTAGCTCTATGACCTTTGAATATTTAGCTTAATGGTTTCTTAAAAACAGTTTTGATTTACTCTTTCTTCAGAATTCAGAACAGAAATAGAAGAGCTCTTAAATTAGGAAATGCCTTATCTTCATTTTTAACGGGTGGCTTATTATTTGTATATCTGCTATAATCGGCCCGGTTTTTGTAACGTCTATGAGGTTGTAAATATTTCGAATGTGAACTGAAAATATTTGATACATGGATTTTCACTAGTTGCCGAAATTTTTATTCTAAATATTCTTGCAAAGATTAGCCTATTTGTGATTTGACTTATGATTGGGTCTGCAAGTCACACCTTGGCATTGAATGTGGTAAAGTTTGAGATGATTGTTTATGGAGAACTAATAAATGTGAAATGCTATTTCAAACATTATAAAAGGGAACTTTGGCCACCCTGGGGGGATAAGACATAGATTAGAGAGGAAGAAATAGTCCATAGATTAGAGAGGAAGAAATATTCTAAACTGACACATAAGACTTGACTTTAATTTTTGAAATTAGTGCGTGGAATCCTTTTTCTCTTCTCAGGCTAAATATGTTTTTTGCAGACTTGCTTTCTGGAATCAGGAATTTAGTAGATGCAGGAAGGCTGCCTTCAAATGTTGCCATAGGAATGGAAGAACTGTACCAAAACTACAAAAATGCTGTAAATTACTCAAAACTCCTAGTTTAACGCAAATTATCACATAGATGAGTTGGATTTTATAGATTTACTCCTCTGATTATTTTTGTGCCTCTCATGTTTGCCCTTTCTTGGAGCACAAAGGAATCTTGTTTTACAATTATTCCTTTGATAAATTCTCGTTGCCGCCTGCATGTGGATTAGTTTGTCTTTGCAGGAATATGTGTGTACTGGAAAACTACAGGAAAAAATAATGCAAGAGGAAAAATACTTGGTTATATTTTCCTATTATATAGTATCAGAATTTAAGTGCCGACATCAATTTTTGATGTTGGAGATAGTGGACTCTCAGTTCTCTCATGAAGTATATAATTAACTATTGTTAGTTTCTATTGGCTTCAATGATTCTTCCATAAGCTTTGTTAAATTCAGTTCATTTCTGGTCATTTAGGTGTTCAACAATGTAAATGAAGGCACTTCATAGCATAATTGTTATCAGTTTTCTTTCTCTTTTTTCCAATGGCAGCTCCTTAGTAGGAAGAAATTTTCTTTATGAATATGGAATTTTAACCTAAACTAGCAATAAATGCTAAAATGAAGCTAGAAAGTTGGTTTTTGAAAAGAAACGTAGCGAATATTAAAATTTGGGTTAAGCCAATAATTCTTTCCTAGCATCGATTCTGTCAAACCAGAAGCTTCAAATGACATAAGGTGAAAATTTTCCACATTGCAGTGCTGTTCTGTGTTCAGTAGACTCTTGTCTACAAAACCAGAATTCCTTTATTGACTTTGGTACCAGCTTACTGGGAAGCTGTTGTTATACCGTTATAGCAAAAATGAAGTGAATAGAAGCGGATGATAAGCAATGCCTCATGTATGTTTGAGAATACTGTTTTACAATGTATCATCTAATCTGGCAGCTGTAGCTCAGCTATTCAAGATAATCCCATAGTTTACTTGAAAATTTCATTCAGATAAAACCAACTAGCAATCTTTGATTCCCAATTGGCCCCAGTTTTCTTGTTTATTCCTATATGCCATTTGTATCTGTTCAGGGTAGAAATCTTTGCTTGGTGTATAACTTCTGTTTACTTTTTTTATAATGAAATTCGTTTCTTCTATTTAATGCATGCATGCTTTCAATTTTTATCTCATACAGTTCTTGTCTCGCGGCTCATGTGGGCTCTCCATTCTGCTTAGGTTTGTAAAAAATGCGCTCTGCATCTTCTGTTCTTTTGGTTGCATAGGATGGCATAGTCCTAGTGTAGGGAGAATGGTGACTTGAAACATAACCTCTCATGGGTGAGAGGGAGCTTTTACCACTAGGCTATTAACCTGAACCTAACCTGTGCTAGGTTATGATGAGAATGTCTGCACTAGAGATGCTGCCAATATATTTCAGTTCTACTCCATTGTCATCAATTAGTGCTAATCTGCATTCCTGTTGCTATGAAAATATTCTGATTCTGTAAAAGTCCTAAATTTGAAAACTGACTGAAGATTCTGTATCCTTTTAATGCATTGTTCTGTTCTGCATTAATCTGAATCTTTCTTGGAAAAAATTGAAGAAGTATTACAGAAAAGAATTCATTATTGTGTACTTGAAGTTTCTTTGTAGATGTGCTGTTTTATTTATTGGGCATGCCTTATTTGGTTACGTTATAGGTTTTGCAAAGTGGAACTCCTGAAGCAAATGATGTTATTTTGTCCAATATGGCTCTGGCACTGGATCTTATATTCTCAGATGTTGAGGTAAGGTAGTCCCTACAAAGATGCATTTGTATTTACAAATTATTTGCTCGTATGAACATCTTATGTGAAAATGTACTGTAATTTTCAGGACCCATTTGTCTTTGCACCTTATCACAAAGCATTGCGGGAGCCATTTGACTACTATAATTTTGGTCAAAACTATATACGTCCTTTGATTGACTTTAAGTAAGTCCATAATTTCTAATTGTTCTATTTCTCTCAGTTTTAACCAATATACTTCCTCAAAATATGGGATGCATCTAACACTTTTGCGTTCACCTTAAGTGATCAACTGATGTAAAGCCTTGCATGGGAATGAATTCCTCCCACCCCTCCCCTTCATAGATGCTTTTTAGGTATTGGAACATCGTTGGTTGTTAGATCTCTTTGTGTACTTTTAGTTTCACTAATGTTTTTAGTCTATCACTATTTTTTTGTTTGGATGCCTTTCAGATTTTGTGTGGATAGGTTCCTTAAACAATAACCTTGTCCATGTACTTTGTTTAAGAGTTTTTGTTGTCTGTTTTTGGTCTGATGGGAATCCATAAAATGCTATTGAAGCTTAGATTATACTTTTTTTTTTCTTGTTTTGTTGGCCTTGCTTGATTATGCTTCGTATTTCAGTTTCAGGTTCCTCCATGGCCACAAATTTTCATTTCTTGTGTTGTTTATTCAGTAATAAGTATGTTATGGATGTATATATTGTTGCCTCCAGATTGTTAAGATGTTATTTAAAGGAATTGAGTGGAAAATATGTAAAAGTAAGATTTTCAAGTTTATCCAGTTGATTTAAGATCTCTTTCAAATACTTAATGTTCCTGGCTAAGTTCTTATTAATTATTGCTTGGTTGTAGGAATTCATTTGTTGGCAATATTTCTATTTTCAAGGAGATTGAAGAGAAGCTTCAGCAGGTATTCAATTTTGACATTCATTTCCTTTGCTAATCGACAATGTCAACAATGATTTTCCATACATTTTAATTGAATTTGTATCTGTTTCTATGTTTTGCAGCATAGTCATTTTGCATCTTATCATCCCTTTTATGTTTTAAAAGGCAAATGACTGGATTTTTTTGCATGACATGGTGACAATCAAGTGCTATAACTAAGACTTCTGAACATGAATGTATATCAATTTGCTGCTCGACTTACATTGGTAAATCACCTAAAAAGTGTGGGATATTGTTTTTGGTTAATATCACTCAAATAAAAGTAGTATCAGTTGCCTATTTGCTCCTAGATGTTAAACATTTTACTCCAACAAAGAGGCTAAAGGTGAAAATTGACTATTTGTGCTATAAAACTGTTCATGGTTATTATGAATTTGATATGCAGTCTTTGTGCATCCATATCCCAATACAATCCGGACTTGTTTAGGGTGCGCTATCAATTGGTGATGTTTTAATTGCAGGGTCACAACATTGTCTTGATATCAAACCATCAAACTGAAGCTGATCCAGCTGTTATTGCATTGTTGCTTGAGAAAGCAAACCCCAACCTTGCTGTGAACTTGGTCAGTTAGTTGAATATGTGATATCGTCTTTTCCTTTGTCGAAAAGGGACATTGTCACTTCTGGTGCCATCTTAAGCAGTCGTTTTTAACTGTTCAAAATCTTGCCAATTCTTAGCCAAACTATATGTGTATTATCGCAGAATTATGTAGCTGGCGATAGAGTGGTAACTGACCCTCTCTGCAAGCCTTTCAGCATGGGAAGGTGAAGTTGCAAGTAAACTTTTAACTGTCTTCTCTGTAACCTTCATATGACTAATGGAATTATAAGTATTCTACCTCTGCAAGTTTTCAGGAATCTTATATGTGTATACTCGAAAAAACACATTGATGATGTTCCTGAGCTTGCTGAGATGAAGAAGAAAGCAAACATTCGAAGTCTGAAGGAAATGGCTACACTCTTAAGGTGTCTTAATTTCATAAACTATTTGCATTGCTTGAGCAGAATTTGGGATTTGGTTTACATAATGTCTATGTTATGTCCCATAACATAGACTATGTTATGTCCCATAACATAGACGCATGTTGATGATTCTTTTTCATATTTTTAAAGTTTTGTAATTTTAATATCCATTCATCTTTCTATGTGGTAGCATCTACTAGAGGTGTTTTCTAAACATTTAAGGCATCATGAGTATTGGTCATAAAATTTGTTCCTTTACGTTGATGAATTTGGCAAGTCCTTGAGTTATTTTTTTGGCACGGGAATCTGAATAGATGGGCATCATCCAGCCATTACGCTGAAGAGACCTAAACAAAAATCTGAACTGTTGTGTCATACTGTTGAATCATTTTCTGTATTGGCCAGCAACATCTTAATTGCTGTAAGTGGAGTAGGTAAGGTTTGAGTTATCAATTTCCACTACCTGGTTGCTTTTTTATTATTAGAATAATGCTAGAGGACTATATTAAAGAAATCATGGAAACAATCACCATTACCATCCATTTAAAGAAGTATACTGGTTGCTGCCTTCTACCTGCCAACAAAATGGAAAAGAAAAAGATAAGAAATAGAAATTTATTAAACTATTCCTAGCACTCCAGAAATGGAGAATTTGACTAAAGTGATATATGCTTTTATCGACATTTTTATATGTTCTCAACAGTATTCATGGGAATGGTTGAGGAATTGCATCTAACTTCATGGTTTTCTCTAATTTCTTCGTGATATTCATTCTTATGTACTTATCACTTCCTTTTCCAATTTTCCATACTTTTCATGAACTTAGTGCTCGAGGCAATATGTTGTGCCTTCTAAAATAATTTTCATGTGGGGATTATGCATCTCATGTGTTTGTGCCAAAAGGCACCACTGGCATTCTGCAAGCCAACCCTCTGAATAGATATTTGAATTCAGGGGTGGGTCACAAATAGTGTGGATTGCACCTAGTGGTGGTAGGGACCGGCCTGATCCTCTTACTGGAGAATGGCAACCAGTAAGTTCATTTTCTCTTTATTTATCAATATACTTTCTTCCAGAATTTTGAAATCAAGAATTTTTTTATGGGAATTTTGGAGCTCAAGTTTGTGCACTGATCTCTTGTGGGCTATTAAACTCTAGTGGAAGCATTGCAGGTTAAAGCGAATGCTTTGAAAATTTGAGATAATTTCAAATAACATAATATCATGGCATAGCAGTTGCCAATAGCAGATTGCATTACAGTTAAGATATAGCGCTTGTAGCACTTGAAACAAATCACGTTACAGTTAAGATATAGTGCTATGTGAATGCTCTCTCACTTGTGCAAAAATAGAAAAGAAGTCATATTGATATAATTGAATGATATATTTATTTTAGCAATGCAATTTTTCCCCCCTATTTGGAAGACCTATCTTGGCCCTTTGGCTAACATCCAAGTGTAGTGTACTCAAGCTTATACAATTGCAGGCGCCTTTTGATTCTTCTTCTGTGGATAACATGAGAAGGCTGGCAGGAAATTCTGGTGTTCCTGGACATGTTTATCCATTGGCCTTATTGTGCCATGACATAATGCCCCCTCCACTACAGGTTCGTCCCCCTTAATAACATTCTTGTTTGAATATCTCTTTTCCCTTGATGATTATTTTATGTACTGAACTCATTTAGAATATTCAGGTTGAGAAGGAAATTGGAGAGAGAAGAGTGATCTCCTTTCATGGAACTGGCTTATCGATTGCACCAGAAGTTACTTTTACTGAAATTGCTGCTAATTGTGGAAATCCTGAAGAGGTTAATCACAATGAATACACTATTCATACACCCATACAATCAAACTTATAGTTGCTCTTAAAATATGAGAACCAATCTTGCATAGAAGTTGACAAATTTGCTTTTGAACTGAGAATCAGTACATCACAGAGGCAACATATGTACTGCAGCATACCACCAGTTATGGCTTTACATGGAAGAACCCATTTAAACAAGATGAACACAACTCTAATAGTTTACAACTGCCTTGTTCACGATCTAATTTCGACTTCAGTTACAATTGAATTTTGGCATCCATCTTATTATTGATCATTATCTCCACATGCAGTTATCTCAGCATTTTATGTCTCAATCAGCTAATGTTTAAAAAAGAGTGTAATGCACAATCAGAATGAGCATTTTTATTGAAGACGTGTTGTAAGCAACTGTAGTTAAATCCTGATGGTTGCATGACTAGGGTGTTAATCAAGGATCTTAATATTGTCTAGTATTGACAACCTCTTTGATTTCATGAGAACATAGTTGATTCAGTGTTTTGGGTTACAGATCTGACTAGCAGGTTCAGCATATTATTACTAGGGTTTGGGCACATCTTATCTTTAAGTAAATCTGAACAGCAGATTGTCCAGTTGATTTGACTGTCTGGAGATCTGCTTCATTTTAAGGCTGACAAGGTTTCTATAGAAGCTTAAAAACTGAAACCTTTAGGTCGTTATTTTGATATGTTGAAAAGAAAATGAATAGGCTGTACACCTTCACCAAAATAATGGCAAAAGATGCTAATTGTATTATGTTGTATCAGATAATATACTTGTTTCCCCTCTCTAACTAATATTAGGCCAAACAATCGTGGTCTTGGCAGAGTCTTTCTAAGTGTTCATTGATTGGTCTGTTTGCTGAGTTGTTAGTTGTCATGAACTTTGTGTGTCTGCCTGCGTCCTCTGAATGTCTCTGAATGGTCTAGCTTTCTCAAACAGGCAAAGGAAGCATACTCAGAGGTTCTGTACAATTCTGTGAATGAGCAATATGACGTGCTTAAATCTGCCATACAGGGCAAACGAGGACTTGAGGCATCGACGCCAGCAATCTTGTTGTCACAACCATGGAGTTAGTCACCTTCTGTATGATTGATTCGTTATATTCTTAGATCCTTAAAACTTTGCATGATATGTTTGGAATGGTGTCTGATGTTTGTTTGGTCATGATACCAGGATTTTTTACAAAATTGGATTACGTGGTCTATTACAGTTTTTCAGCCAACAAGATGATTGTAGTCTGTAGATAGCTGCATATTTGCAGTAGTTACTTGCACGTTCGAAGTATTTCATGAGTATGCTGAGCGGACATCCAATTTCAGTAGGAATTAGGAGTAAAGAATTGATGAGAGTGCATGAGTCATGTCTGGCATTCTGTGCAATATGTGAACGCAAAAGTATTTGAGATTACCTCGTGATGATATACTTTTGCCATTGGAAGCTTTGGAAAGTTTCTGATTCTCTAGTAATCTTGCAATTGCTTAGCCCTGATATTGCCACGTGTTGTATGTGCCATCATTCTGAAGCGTGTGACCAGCGAGAGGCCATTTTATGTCAAGGGATGGTTTAATTTATGACAAAATGGCTGCCACTTGCATAAATTGGATTTCGTGTTTTGCAGGATAACAATCGCCTTTATATAGTTTTGCAACTCGGGGAAAAATTCTGTACATTGGTGCAGCATAAGAGTTGAAGCCTTTGTTTTTCCGCCAGAAAGAAAACATGGATGACACCTATAGGAAACTGCAGCCTGACATCAAATTGTTTCTGTGCATATCTTGAAGTAAAATCCAACAAGCTGCCTTAAAGCCAAATCCATCACAAACGAAGATGTGCCAGAAGTTCATTTTCAGGTGTGTACAGGTTACAATTTGTAGTAACCCAAAAACTAGATCTCTTTAGGCAATCTGTATATTTTCTCTTATATTCGTGAAACAGATCATATTTCTTTATTTACTTTTAACTCCTTTATTGAAACCGCTAAAGTTGTGTGGTTGTCCATTCCACACACACTTGTACACTACTAAAGGGGCATGAACGCTCACCTCTCTAGTTAGTGATAATAAAAAGACAAGATTAATGAGAACTCTAAATAATTATATGGCAATAATTTTTTGCCTAAAACTTCCGTATGATCTTACAACTTTGAAACAAAATATTTTGTTCTTCAGGAGGGTTTTTTAGCTTGTTAAAGATTCAACTTCTTAACACGGGGCCTTGTAGCTCATAGTTGTTAAAACATTTATTCTTCCACTGAATTTTAAATTTCGGTGAAGTATTTGTCCTTTCTAATTAACTGAATTAATATTCAAAGTGTTTATTCTGTACGATACTATGTGGTGAAGACATCAACTAAATCCCAGTCATTGACGTTAGTGAAAATATAAAATTAACGAAGTTGGCCTCATACAATAACTTAAGCTATTATGATGAAACGGTTACTTAATATAGTATTAGAATTTTTGTGATAAAGTGGTCGTGAGTTTAAATCCTATCATATCTATCTATTATTCAGCACAAGGTGGAGTGAGATTGTGTAAGTTTCTAAGTCCAAATGATTTTTACTTGAGGGGGTGTGCTAGTAAATATATAAAATTAACTTTATATAACAGCTTAAGCTATTGTGATGAACGTGTTGTATATTATTTTGCAAATGATGGAATTTCTGTTTAGGACACATTTGAGACTTCAACGTTTATATAGAAATTCTTAAAGCCTTTTTCCTAACGGAGAATGAACTTTTCTAGGCTACATCCTTGATGGCGGTTTTACTCGTATGTACCTAAATTGTAGCTGCTCGCGTATATGTTCGAACTCGATCTTTTGATCTTAAGAGAAGGTATTTACTATTCGCATTGCATTTTCTTCCGTTTACGGGTTCCAAGTTGTTCTTATCAAACCACCACGCTAATACGGCACAAAGGCCTTATATTGGAACAACCGTTAGCTTAAATGGAGACGAGCAATCCAAAAGCTGGAACGTGAGAGCGTCTGGTACAACTGGCTGAATAATTTTGACACGTACATTTCTCGGGGTCTTTTTCTTTACCAAGGAAAAGATGAGGCATGCACAGTACAGACGGACCAGGGTTTTATTCTGGTTGGTTGTCAGGTTTCACGAGTATCACTCACAAGCTGACTGGGGAGACAAGACAGATGAAGCAGTACTTTGGATCAAATCCTATTTGGATTATATATTTTAAGACCCTTACAGAGACTGCATGTTGCTTCGGTTTTCAATTTAATTTACCAATGCCCAACAACTCAAGCTGGTCTCAGACTCAGTCTCTTCCTTTTAGTTGTTTGTTTCTTGTGTTAGAAGAAGATTACCAGCACTTTCCCCAGTTGAGAGACTGCATCGCTCAATTTCTTAATCAATTAACATAAACCAAAGCAAACACTTTCATGTTTGTTCTTTGCATATATTACAACAAGATTTAGCTTAAAAGAGACAAAGCTGAATAACATATAATATCGGAACAAAAACAAAGTTGGACACCCGATGTAAAAATGCGGGTAGAGGCGTTACTTGTGAAGGCATGCATGGCTTGGTTTTGTGTACTTGGTTTGATTTATATGATTTGATAATTGGCGAGTCCACGAGGGTTTGGAATCATCGCACATTCTCATGTGAATATTTTAAGCGCGTAGTTAGGATACCCATACTTTGGATACTGCAACATACAACGAGGGGTTGGGGATCAACCTTTTGAGGACAAGGATCGAGCCACGCTGAATTTGCTCCCAAGAGCGGATTCCGCTTGCTAGATTGGGTAGTTTAAAAATATATAGCATCAAGGTACACGAACGTTACCTGAACTCATCCATCCTTAATTTTAGGTATTGGTTCAGCCGGAGTCTGGCCGAACGGTGCATTGCCGTTTGGATCCATCGATTGGCAACCTCCTGTGATGATCTTCACGTAGAAACACCTGCAAAACAAAGAAAGGCACGTCGGGGGTGAGATCCCAATTAGCCCCTCCGACGCTCAAGTTAGTCTTTTGGTGAAGGTAGGGTTCGTAGAATGCAGAGAGAAAACTAGGTTTAAGACGGCATACCTCTGCTAAGAGAAGATGGTACCTTATATAGGATTTCTCGCTAGATTTTAGGTTTTTACGTCTCTTACATTCGTGCATGGGAAGCTTCCTCATGCTGATGGGCTGTGAATGTGTGGATTAAGCCCAAATCAATCTATGTAGTGAGACTGATCGATCGGCCCGTGAGATTGGACTTGGGCCCGATATATCCGACCCAACCAGTATTCAACCAAAATCTCTCTTTTTTCTATCAAGTCTATAATGATATCAAAGCCACTCGTTTAGAAGTGCTATTTTAGTATTTTGTGGCAGCATCTTGGTTTTTTTTGTTGCGATCTCTGCTTGGGTATTTGGTGTGGCTACTTTAGAAATTTCTTGTTCATTTGTGACTAGTGGCAAATCTGACTCTGAATTTTGTATTAAGTTTACTAGAAAGAATTATGCAACATGGGAATTTCAATTCCAATTGTATGTTACTAGAAAGGAGCTATGGGGACATATCGATGGGACTGTTCCAGCTTCGACAAATGCTACTCAATTGGCTCAATGGAAAATTAGGATGCTCGGGTGATATCCTAGATTACAGGTTCTTGTTATTCCCAAATTGTCCTTATTTTGCGCCAATACAAAACTGAGAATATCTAAAAAAAGGTTTATTATTAAAGGAATTTAGCTAGAAGATTTCAACTGGAGTGCGAGATTGCAAATTATACTCAGAGAAATCAGTCTATTCAAGAATATTTTTCTGACTTTCAAAATTTATGGACTGAAATTTTTAACATTGTTGTGATACACAGTCTCAAGATTCTGTCTCTCTCATATATTGGTTGTTCATGAAACTACTAAGCGTGATCAACTCCAAATGAAGTTGAGATCATATTTTGAGAATGCTGGTTCTAATCTAATGAATCGTCATCCTCCTCCTACTTTGGATGAGTGCTTTAGTGAATTAATTCGTGAATAACGTCTTCTTACCAATATATAGATAACAATGTGTACACGTAATTAGGTTACCAATAACTTTAGTGTCTAGAGGACAGTATGTGCTTGAATAGAGAAAAGGCACCGCCCTCATGGGCTTAATGACGAGTTTTCCTGGTAATTGCCGCAGCAAGTTACAAGTCAAAGGAGATTAAATCGTTTAATGGGTAATTATATTATTTGCTAATCAACCTATAAGCATGTTCATCAAGCAAAGTTAAAATGTATTTTCGGGAATTTTTTTTCCATTACAAGTCACTGGAACTCAATCCTATGTAGGGAATGATTCGTTCAAAAAGTATATCTCAAATTGAATTCATGATTTGCTGTTCTATATCCTCGGTATCAGAAAAAATATTGGCACTAAAGCGTTCATGGAACGGCTGATCTGATGCCCACTACTTGTTCACAATTTTGACTCACACGTTAACAGCCCACTCCGCCACAGAACCTTAACGGATATGTAGTGGGATTTGCGTAAGCATTGCTTTACCCAAAATGTGTCTTAAATGATATCTAGTGGGATTTTCGTAAGCATTATATTGTTTAGGTTCCTCCACACATTTTGGAGGAACCTAAGCATTGTGTGGAGGAACCTAAACAATGCTTACGCAAATCCCACTACATATCATTTAAGACACATTTTGTCGTTTTAATTATAAATTATATTTTATTTGACTATAACTTCATCCATATAATTATTATAGGTCTCTTAGATTTTCTTTGTAACTTATTGTCAACATCACTCTAGGTCATCAGTTCATGGTACATTCCCATTCATGTATCTAATTAAACTCATACTCTCTTTTCTTTTTCTTTTAAATCTCCAACAATCACAAAGAAACTCCATGAAATCAAACTTTAAATCCAATTCAAAGAGGTCATTAGTTTTTGGGCACGAGAGGGTTTGGTGGCTCAGTTGGTATTAGTTGTGCACTTCATTGGTACTGCTTCAAGATAATGCAGATAAACTCTATGGTGAAAAGGATGCCTAATCCAAATTGAAATCACTAGTTAATACACCCAAATATTTGCAATGACTTGAAGCACTGTCCAGATCCCATTAACTATCAATATCCCTTTGATCATACTTGTAAAGATTCAGATATTACTTCTCCACGTTGAAAACCGGACGATTTGGAGCCTGAGTTGTATGAGTTTCCTCCTCCATTGGTACTGCAACGTCAACAGGGCAGAGCACTATCATCTGTAGCCACCCCAAATGAACATTACTGTTCTCTTTATTCTCTGGGGTCTTTGATCTAGTCACATCTGCTGATGGAACTTTCCTGCTTGATCCTTCAATCTTCTTTGTGAACTGAAATTTCAATAGTTTATGCTCAAGTAACAAGTGGAGTTACTTCTTTTCATCATCAGGCCACAACTGACATGCTCCCAATTTTCGGTTCCCACATGATTTTCTCTATGTTCAGTCCATTTTAGGTTTCCTTAAAAATTAACTTATTAATTAATAAACTAATCATTTTTAACAATAAGAGTTATTAAAATAAATCGAACTTATGATTTAAAAATTAAATTAAAAAAATTAAACAATTCAAAATTTTTATGATTAAATTAATCAAAGCAGTTAAATTTTATACTTGAATAGTACACGAAGATTTACTTTACCTTGCAGTACCGATTCTCTGCTTATTATCCATCCTATTTGTGGTGTATGTTTATGTTTAAAATTTTTAATCTTTTCTCTTTTATGCTTATTCAAAATTCTTAAAATATGTTTAGTTAGCTTATGGTTTCATTTTTTTGATTAATGTTAGTATTTGTTTCTTTCATATGGTCAAAATATAACTAGGTATATTTATGATTTCGAAAAAAACCTCTCTACTAATTAGAGATAAGACAACGTATTACTAGATTTCTTAAATCTTCACAAATTAGCGAAATTTGTGCTTATACTTTGTTTGGGGCCTTATTAACTTCAATTTAAGTCCATTTAAGAATAAGATTTTAATGATTAGCAGGTTAGTTGGGATTTTTTAAATATAGATAAAAACAATTTAATGGTAATTTTCTAATCTAGAATTATGTTAAGCCTAATTTGTAAGTTATTACAGGTCTAACTTTCTTTTATCTCCTTTTCTAGGGATTGAATGGACTAGGATTCTTGCTTTTGAAGTTCTAAAGGAAGTCTAAATACCTACAATGTTTTCCTTGTATGTAATATTTATCCTTGACATTTTGTATCACAATTTAAAAGTTATCACACTCAAAATCTAAACTAAATTTTAATTAAAAAAATATGTTAAACTTCTTTTCTATATATATTGTAAATAGGGGTGATAGTAAGTTAGGTCGGCCTCGAGTTTGGACCCGACCTTATCCTTTGCTATTAGGTTTTGGGCCTAATCCAAGGTATGAAAAATCCAAGGTAAATAGGGGTGATAGTAAGTTAGGTCGGCCTCGAGTTTGGGCCCGAACTTATCCCTTGCTATTAGGGTTTGGGCCTAATCCGAGGTATGAAAAATCCTAAGACAGAGTCCCCAAGTCGAACCTAACAGGGCATGAGATAGCTCAACTTGACCTTACGTCCCACTTGACCTAGCTTGATCTTTTTTTATGAATTAAAAATTGTAAAATGATGTTTATAAATTTATACGGTTATTTTTAGTATTTTTGCATATATTTAATTTATAATAAATATTATTTTAAGAATGTTAGAATATAAATTTGCAACATAAATAACAATATCGTCGCAGGCTGCATACAGCAGTCATTTAGCGCAACGTACAGTCATGCCTTCACACAAAAAGAGAAAAGCACCGACTCATTCGCAAATAGTAAGAAAGAGTGTCAAAAAGTGCTTTAGAATTGTTGGTGAGATTGCAAGGAAAGCGTTATGCGTATCTTATCACAAATCAATCTTTAAAATAAATAACAAATAGTACTTTATAAGATTAAAAATATAAAGTATATAAATAAAATAGCTAAATATCTACATATCTTTTAACAAATTAAATTTATATTTATGTATAATTACTTAACCATTCTTATATTTTATATGAAAATTTAAATAAATCTATTAGTCACACATTTAATAAGAAATTTTGAATTACAAATACATATCTTTTATGAAAAAGGAATAATGAATTCACAAATATGGAAGTGATTCAATGGCATTTTTTAAAAAGATTGCTTGATTTTAAGAATGTTAGAATATAAATTTGCATCATAAATAATGATGCCATCAAAGGCTGTATAAACTATTGAAATTTCAGTTCACAAAGGAGACGAAGGTCTTCATCTCCTTTGTGAACTGAAATTTTAAAAGTTTATTTGGGGTGGCTACATCTGTTAGAGTGTCTCATATTGACTAGACATGAAAATATTAAAGTATTTATGAGTAGTAAGGGTCAACTATCCAAATAATTAGTTCTAGTTATTTGAGCAATGGTTGACCCGAGCTCAATTCTTGATAGTGAACTCTACACTCTGCCCATATTAAAAAATTCAATAACATCCTGATCTTTATTTCAATAGTTTATTTCAGTTCACAAAGAAGATGAAGGATCAAGCAGGAAAGTTCCATTAGCAGCTGTGATTAGATCAAAGACCCCAGAGAATAAAGAGAACAGATGTTTGGGATGGTGGCTTAACGCAAATCCCACTACATATCATTTAAGACGACAAAAGATGTTTGGGACGGTGGCTTAACGCAAATCCCACTACATATCATTTGACTATAACTTCATCTGGAGGATCCGCTTACGCAAATCCCACTACATATCCGTTTAGGCATGCAAAAGAAAATGCTTACGCAAATCCGTTTAGGCATGCAAAAGAAGGTTATGTGGCGGAGTGAAGATATAATTAATAAATATAATTAATTACAGTTACATTATATTAATTAAAATTGTAAACCTTGTGTCAATTTTAAGTTAATTTCTACACAAAAATAAATATTTCTATGCAATAAGGATTTTATATAAGGCATTTTAATTGCTGGACTTAGTGACTAATCCAAGTCTTTTTCTTTTATCATTTCAGATAACACAAACCAAAAAGCATTCTTACTAACACGGCCTATTTCATCTTAGTATCTGTCCGCCCCAATGTCTATATAAAAGATTATGCTTGTGATATATTGAAGCTGTTCTTTACAGTAGTATCACCGCTGTCTTTTTTGTATTATACCATGTCACAACTAGCTTTAGAGAGTTCTTTTCTAAAGCTAACCTGCAAAAATTACAAACCAAAAAGCATTCTTGTGAACACAAGTCAAAAAGAATTCTTGCTAACACAAACCAAAAAGAAAAGATATGAATTGGAGAAAGTTAAAGCGCCCAAAGCACTCAGCTGATTTGAGAGATAATGTTATGTACATAACTTGTTTTGCTATAACAAGGCATAATGGTTTGTTGAATTTAGAGAACTATGACATTGAACTACAAAAAACTGGTGACAAATGTTATACGAACTGAAAAGTTTGGAAAGTCTTAACAAGGTATAAAGAATTCTTGTTTCCTCAAACCAAGATCCTATTATTCTTTGAAAATAAAACACAACCATCA
>JANKOD010000005.1:10803393-10813469 GCA_026284645.1 Erythroxylum acuminatum | reverse complement strand
AAGACTTGTATTTGGAACAAATAGAAATAGGCTTGGGCCGTTAGATCTGTAGTTACTATTGACAAACCTTCAGTTCAGCGTCTCCTTGCTTAGTTACCAGTTAACTTTTCTTTCTGTTTTTTTTGTCTTCTTGGTCATGATAAACTTTTCATTTGCTATCACATTGTTTCTGAATACTGCCCCTTGTATTTGGAGCAATGTTCGGTTTCTCCTCGTGGAGTTTTGCGCCTTCAACGCTGATAAACGTCTCTTTTAACCTTTATTGCACCTTTTATCTGCTTTATTGTCATTTCAGGCACAAGTCCATTGTATAGATCTCAAGGGGGGAAATCTCACTTAATATTTTTCCTTATTTCTTAGTGCATCTGTAAGGTTTTTTTTTTTTTTAACCATCCAGTATACAGATGATGAAAATAAAATTGAATCATGAGATTGGACATGACTAAAGCGAATTGTTCTCTCAGATTTGTGGATTTTGTTGTTCACCAATACATCTGTAGGTCTTCGTGATCCTATATACAAAGTTTTAGTGTAGCGTGGCGTCCTATTAACATGGGTGTAGTTTATGTGCAATCCCATGGAATTTCTCTTTTGTGGTTCTATTTTAATTTTCTCTATTATCCTACTTCCTTGGCATTTGTCTAATTGGCCGTTTCTTGGTTTTATATATGATTCTCTTGATGCAGATATGACTACTCTGGCTATGGGGCCTCAACTGGTAAGGTAAGTTGTCATCTCAGATTGAACTTATCATCCTTCTCTGGGTAGCTCAGTCATTTGACGCTGACACTGTTTTCATATAGAAAATAAAACAGGAATAGGACAATTAGAAACGCAAATGTTTGTCAAGCATCATCGAGGTTGGCCTGTCAATCAAGATGATAGTGTTTTAGAATGTATTGATATGGGAACAATAGTGCCTCTCAAGGAAAGGGACTAGGACCTACGTTTTCAGCTCAGTTCTATTAGAGAGTTAATGCATGGTGTGGGACTGTTTGTAAGGATGGGGTATTTGAGATATTAAGTTGGAAGTGTTTCTTCTAAAGATTAGAGGGCAATCAATATGGAAATTACGATAACCTCCTAGCAGAAAGCTGACAATTTTTGTTTACTGAGCTTAACCATAATCTTATTTCTATGTCCAGCCAAGCGAGATTGATACGTATGCTGATATAGAAGCTGTTTATCAGTGTCTTCAGTTGGAGTATGGAGTGAGCCAGGAAGATCTAATACTATATGGACAGTCAGTTGGCAGTGGACCAACATTGCACTTGGCATCGAAATTGCCAAGGCTAAGAGGTGTGGTTTTGCATAGTGGCATTCTTTCTGGCCTTCGTGTTCTTTGCCATGTAAAGTTCACATTTTGCTTTGACATATATAAGGTAAGTCATCTACCTTATTTACCTTTTCTATGGGGATGCTTATAGTAATGTAACACAACCCCTCGTGGCTAATCATCAATCTGCTTCTTCTCAATTCTAATTATTAGGTGCTGTTAAAGTGGGCTTTGAACTGCCATTTCTTGACCATGCACTTGTTTCATTTGCAGAATATAAATAAAATCCAAAAGGTCAAGTGCCCGGTGCTAGTGATTCATGTAACTCTCTCTCTCTCCCCTGCAGTTTTTCTTTTCTATTCCTAGGTCAGTTTTCTCTTGGTCTTCAAATTTTAAGATGTGTGCCTGGGGCTGGAATTTGAAAATAGCCACATCCTTGGTGGATTATTGACGAAACATTCTAGATATGAAGACACTCCGAAATTCCAGGTTATCTGATTCATCCGTATGATCAAGCTTCTTATCTTAAGAAATAGACTAGGATATTTTTCATTTGGCATCTAATGTGATGGAATTTTCATTTACAAATACACACCACGTCCTATCTTTCTGCTGTTCATATGTCAGAATCTCAATATAGTCAACTTCGTGAAGGACTAGATAAAGCCTTTAATGTGCTTTCAACCCAGTACTACCCTTTTGTGTCAGAACTGGATATTTCCTTTGGATGTGTCCTCCAGACTATCTGCCTTTGAAAACTCTCAAGATGTGATGTGTACATCCTACAAGAATCTTGATAGAATGATGCCTTGGATAATTGCTAAAAGGGAGTAGGAGGATGGAAGGGACTTAAAAGTTTGGTCTTAGTGCACTGGTGTATGAAGTTGAAAGTTTGACCTGGAAAAGAGCAGCTTATTTCAGACCGAGGTAACTGGAAATAATTAAAGCATGGGCCAATTGCATATCATCAAACTTTTTTCTGTGGTTCAACTTGGCTGAAGTCAATGGAGGTAATCTATCAGCATTTTGGAAGAAAGTGGAGAGTTCTGTTTGGTGCTGTTAGATACTTGACTGGGATATTGGTTGATTAGCTTGTCTCAGCATGTTTGCTGGAAATAAAAGATGCATCTGTGTGTGACATGATATGAAAACTGTTGTGAGGTTGAAGCATCCAGTTTTTGTTCACAATAGTGCTTAGCGAGTACCAAAGGCTTGCAGTATTACTGAAAGCAGTAGAGTCTATACAGTGATTCATTGTAGATTTAATTCATTATACTAAAAAGAGCTAGTGTTATCTCTTAAGATTGCAAGAAATAAAGTTGTCCCTATAAAATCAAGATGAAACACTGTAAGATGGGATTCAGATGCGAATTTCTAATTCAATGATTGGGGAGTGTATTCCAGATGCTAGGTAATGTAGATGTCAAGGTAGTCATTATAAACTGGACTAAAAGTGGTTGGAAGAACTTACCTCATTGTTGCCCCTGTGGTTCAATATGAACAGATCCTTACCTTTACAATGGTGACAAAGGCTGAGACATTTTTGTGTTGCTTGCTGAGGATTATTTTTCTTGAATAATATTGTTGTTTTAAGTTACTAGTGCCAGTGGACTTAACTTTAACACATTAGTTTAGAATCCTAGTTTTGCTGTTCATGTGACTTGAGCTTGTGAAAAATCCAAGATAAATGTTTTATTAGCAACTTTTCTAGTATTTTGGACACTTGATATACGAAGAATGAAAAGGATGTTGCACCCAAAGAGATGAGAAGACACAATCTATGATGCTTTGGAGACGCTTGAAAGGATTGGTTTTTTCAAAACTAAGTAAGAAGCTTGAGTTTCTTGGGGGCAAGTATATGGTTGTACTTGTTGAACTTGGACCAATGATCTTTGAATCCTGGAACAGGGGATCCTAAAGTGATCTATGCAAGGATGGAGTAATCCTGTTTTCTTTTTATGGCATCATAGGGAATGGTTCATAGTTTAGATATGATGGCATATTAAAGGCATCAATCAATGAAAACTAATATACTTGACGAGAGAACCGATTATGACTATTTATTAGTACTTCTTTCTCGCTATGCCAATTATATGAAGAACAATAGTGCCAATAGAATATGCAATATGCAATATGCATACTACTTTGTTCAAAGATACTTTCAACTTATCTTTAATAAACACCTTTATGCTAGATTGGGCAATGGCTGTTTAGCAGTTACCTTTGTCTTGACAATAATTAGCTAATTGATCTAGTTTGAGCAAATTATAAAATGTTCGTCAATTTCCAAAAGAGTTTCTTCATATGGTTACAGAGGCTCAGAGAAATGTGAGTTTGTGACCTAAAACTTCACATTATGAATTATCAGGATTTGGTAAAAAGCAAATATTAGAAGTTTATCTTTTGTAAAATGAGCTGTGTTGACTATAATAAGCCTTAGTTATTTATTAAGTTGTTTCTCGTCCCTGCCTATGGATTCTTCATGTTAAATCGCCAATTTCATTGTTAGTCCAAATCTCCCAAGTATGAGAAGTGCATAGTGCTTCATGTCTTGACCTTTTTTTTCATTGGTAGTGCTGTTCCTACCTAGATCAAGTAGCGAACAATACTATGGGTACTATTCTCTGGCTTAATGATTATAATAATGTGCTGATGGCAGAGCATGCTATGTTGTGCAGGGAACAGAAGATGATGTTGTGAACTGGCTGCATGGTCACGGACTTTGGAAAATGGCAAGGGAGGCATATGAGCCTTTGTGGATTAAAGGAGGGGGCCATTGTAATTTGGAGCTATACCCTGATTACATCCGCCATCTTTGCAAGTTTATCCATGAAATGGAAAACATGACAACAGCAATCCGCCTGAAAAAGATTCGGCAAAAGCTGCGACTAAAACCAAGGTCTAAATCTGCTTCTGCAGTTACGTCTGGCAAGTGCTGCAGATTGCAGCTATGGCGACCAAGATGTCCTGAATGCTGCAGACCGAGGTGCATGAAATGTTCTTGGCGACCAAAATGCTGGAAATGCAGCTGTGGTAAGTGCTGCTGTAGACTGCCCAGATGCACTGAATGTTGGAAATCTAATTGCTGCTGCAGCAAAAAATGCTTGCATTTGTGGTGCTACTGCTGTGTAGGGTCAGATCAGATGAGATGAAGGGGAAGCTGAATGGTTGATGATGTTGAAGAAGAAGAGCACATAGTTGTATAGCTTTGTTAAGATTTGCTAACACACTCCCTCTGATCTTTTTCATTAGCTTATTACAGACAGATGATGAGGAAGGCAGTCATTTGGTGGCTTAAATTAGAAATTGGTACAATGGTATACTTGCCGGTGTAATTCTTCAAAGATGGTATTACTTTTTCATTATTAATTTTGGGATTTTTAATTTTATTGGGTTTTCACTTTTCACATTTCGAAGATAGCCCACGTGAAGCATGGCCTCTCTGTTTTTGTTATTTTGTCTTTTCTGTTCACAATCACCACGTCATGCTGTACTACTTCCAAGGCTTTAAGAGGGAATGAGGAAAGACGCAACGTTCTCTGCAGATCCGTTCAGATAGCCATGTTTTTATTAACTACCTCCCACCATGTTTCTAACTTCCTTATCATGGACTTCCACAAATTCAACACATTTCTTCCCACATCCCTAATTTTTCATTGCCCATGAATTCTTTAGCTAAATATTTATTGGGCTTCCATTTCTGGGCTAACCTCATTTGACTGAATGGCTTTTTGGGCCAAATGAGCTAATTTATTTTAGACTATCAACGATTGCCTCCTATATATTTCTACACAAATATATGGTGTAGAAATTCCTTTAGTCTCTATAAGCTAGACTTTGAATTCCATCCAAATGGTTTTACAAATTCCAGACTGAATTCCTAAGTTAGGTTAAGTAACATTACCTATGAGTATTCTCCTAAATACTAAACAATTTATTACAGATAAGAAACATTAGATCGAAAGATTACATTAAGATCATTTAAATTTGAAATCCCTAGTTTTCTATCCATTATAAAAGATAAAAAATCTCTTTGAATTTCAAACTCTTGCTATTCTCTTAAAATTAGACTATTTTCTATCATAAAATCTCTTCATCGCTTCTTCACTTTCCACCTCAGCTCTCAAACGGTCTTTATCTTCTTTTTTGACTTTAATATTTTCTTCTTGCGACTTTTATGACCATGGCTTCTTCCTGGCATGCTTCTTTCTCTTCTTCAACGAACTTTGTTGAACTGAATGCCACTAATGTATATTTCTAATTTCGACACTTTCCTAAAAAATCCCTTTTATTTATTTCAACTTCAATTCTTTTTGTAGGTTGTTAAGCTTGAAGTGGGTTCTATTCTATCTAAACCTTTTTCACCCTTTAATAATGATTAGGTTAAAAAAAATCTCAAACTCTATTTCTCTTGTTAAAACACTAATTTTGACATTTAAACTCTTATTTTCAGCACTGTGGAAGGCTTTCCTTATTTCCACAAATACGGTCTGCCTTTTACTATGAGGACTCCCCTACTTATTGATTCTTCTCCACCATCACTCCCTCGTTTAGGTGAAGTAAGTTAAAATTTTCTATAATTCACTTTGTTTAAGGCCTCCAAATCCCTAATATCGTGGCCTAAAAATGTAGATCAATGGGCTAAATAGGTAGATAAGTTGTATCATTTAACTTGGAAGAGATAGAGCCTTCTGCGGCTAATATCTTTTTACAGGAATTCCATAGAATATTAATCTAACCTTATATCTGCAATTATGATATTTTAGAGTCCTTCATGCAACTCCTTTATGTTTTCTTTTAGTCACACTTCCATTTTATTGACAGATGTTTTTCTTTTTAACTGAGTTGTTTATAATTGGGGAAGATTTTGTTTGTTATTTAAGCTTCTTCAAGAAATCCTAATTCTAAAGAACATGTTATATTTTTTTGTGTTATGCTAAATTGATTTATCTTTTGTTCTGTTAATAACAAACCAAGTTTGGAATTCCTTCCTTTTTATAAAGTGGTGGCTTCTAGTAAATTCTTTGCTTTAGGCTTTATTTTCTTTAAGTGTCTTTATAAGAACTTAAAGAGACGCATCTCTAATCTCCCTTTACAACAACTTAACCTTTGTGTGTGGTTTGTCCAACTTTGGATTTTTGCTTATTTCCCTAAAATTAAGGAAAGAGAAGGCTTGCCTTTTTCTAATCCCAGATTTCTTGATTTTCTTGGTCTTTGTCTATCTACTAGTTTTTGTAGTAAATCTCTAATGAAATCCTTAGTATTGCATTGTCTCTGAAGTCTAGGTTTACGGATTAGTTGAATCCTTTTGAAGACTTCTTCGAAAGGCCTTTATTGGCTAAGAATTTTTAAGACTTCTAAATCATCTTGTTTGGTTGTTTCTTGGAAAATTTTTCTCACCTATACTAATCCTAGAGTTTCATTGTTGGTGGTGATAAAGTCCTAAAATTTGACCTTTCCATTACGACCTTAGGTTTTGAAATGTATCTCCCTTACCTTTGTAGTAGGCAACTCAGCCTTTCTCTAGAAATTCCCACTGCTGTACATTTTTGGACTACTCAATAAGAGTTCCTTTCGAGGCAAACACTATCAACAATAAATTCCTCCAAGAAATTTTTTTATCATTATCACATTCTCAAGTTCATGATTGTTGCTGCTAGTGTCACTGACACAGAAACTTACCACTTTTAGTGATTAAAAAGTTTTAAGAGTTTAGTACCTCATCTTGATTATGTTTTTCTTAAAGGTATTCCGTCTTATTTGCATATTCTTGGCTCCTTAAAATTTTCCTAACTTTTGTTATTATAGATTTTAAAATCTTAGATGCTGAGAGTAGAGGAGAAAGCTAACTCTCCTCTTAAAAAGAAGTGACTCCCAATCCTCTCCTTCAAAGAAAACTTAAAGAGAAGTCCTTAATAACTTTTAGTTCCAAGAAACCTAAAACTTCAGTTCCAAAAGGTTTTGCTAAGAAGCCCACTCGTTCTTCCTCCAAGTTGCTCAAAGAAGTTGTGATCACCAAGCCTGCAACTAAAGATACTCTTCCTTTATAAGGGACTTCCTCTACATCTGAAAAAGTTATTGAGGAAATTAGTGTTAGTATAAAACTCCCTTTTATTACTTTTAGCTTTATTTTCGTTGTAAAATTCCATTATTTTATCTCTTTCTCGTAAATGACACAATATCAAACCTCTTTGCTCTTTTGTTTTCTTTAGGATTGGATTCAAGAAAAGCCAAGACTTCTTTTAAGGCAAAATTATTGAAGTTACTTTGCTAGAGTTAAAACAAGAATTCCTTCTTTCTACATGCTAATTCACTACTTTTTAATAAATTCTTTTCTGTTTTGAAAGCAAAAGATGTTTGGACAACAGCAGTAACTTCAGAAGAAGTCTTTGACTTAAGTTTTTTTTATCTCTCTCCTGACTTTCCCTCAAGTACTATGCCAATCATCAATTATGAAGAGCTGTCAACATTCAAGAATCTTTGAAACTTACTATGCAACAAGAGTTGCAGTTCTTGATTGAAATTCAACATAGTTCTTTACGAAGTATGCTATTATATGTTGGTTTTACAACTCAGTCAACATCAAATGGACTATAATGCGAAGGAGACTAAAGGAAAAAAAATCTCCTCATATAAATTCAAGAGCTAAAGAACAAATCTGTTTCTTTAAAAAAGAGACTGTTAAGCATGATTGGAGCTAATTAGAGAAAAGCAAGTAGTCTTTTAATAGGATGGACAACAACTCAATCAAGAGTTTCATGAAGTTAAGCGGATAACTATGGAGTTAGGGAAGTCATTGGTGTTGCAAAAAGAAAAAGTTAGCCTTTGGAAGCAATAAGTCCATAAGCCAAAGGGGACCGAGTGTCATTGACTAACTAATAAGGCAAAATTTGGTCCTTAGACTTAGACAAACTTTAAACTTCCCTACTTTGTCAACTTTGAGCTAGTTTCAGGTGGATCTTTGGACTCTTAGTTTTGAATGTTAATATTAAACTAATGTTATTTCACTCTCATTCCTTTATACACATCATTTTAAAAAAAGGTACATTAGGTTTTAAATACTTCCTATTGATAAAACGCTTATGAGGTTTACCTTTTAAACTAGATAACCAATAGGCATTAACACTTAAGACTCTATAAATTCTAAATAGCCTTTCCTAATTTGGAGACCACTTACCCCATTCTTTATCTTGTATCTGAGGTGGTAGGATCAACTTCTACATTAAATCCTCTTCATGGAATTTTCATCTGTGAATCCTTTTATCATAAAATTTTTCCACCTTTTCCTTTTAGATAATCATATTATTCAAAGCCTAAAGTCATACTTCTTCTAGGTCCTTTAATTCCTTTAAAATCATTTTGGAAAACTAGGAAGTTTCTAGAGCATTTTGCTTAGCTACTCTCAAGGATTGAACCACTACTCCCGTATAAAGAACAACATTATGTCCACACATTAAGGCAAATGGGTTAATTATTATAGCGATATGCATAAAAGTACAATAAGCCTATAAGGTTTTAGACATAATCATATTCCATTCTTTAGGATTCACCTCTAACATTTTTTTTTAAATCTTAATAATTATTTTGTTTTGATTTGTCTTGACCATTAGCTTGAGTATAATATAAAGTCAAAATCAATAATTTTATCTTATAGTCTTCAACAAAATCTCTAACTTCTTGCCCTGTAAATATTGTTCCTTGATCACTTGTTATCGATTGAAGGATTCCAAATTGATGAATAATTTGTTCATTGATGAATTTAACTACATCAATTTAATCAACCTTCTTCAAAGGTTGAGCTACCACCCATTTAATAAAATAATCTATGGCTAACAAAATGAAACTATGGCCTTTTGAAGATGGTAGATATATCTTCCTAGTGTGATCAATGGCCTAACCTCTAAATGGCCACGGTTTAACTATATAATGTAACTCAGAAGTAGGAATTTGCTGAACTCTTTCATATTTTTTACACTATTTATAGCCTCTAGCATATGATATACAATCTTTTGAGATGGTAGGCCAATAGTATCTATGGTAGTGTATAAGTCGTCTCTATCTTTATTCCATATTGATTTGCTCCACATACCCCTTTTTAAACTTGTCTCATTATTGTTAATGCCTCAAACATCCCAAAACATCTTAAAAGAAGTCTGTCATTACTTTAAAGAAACACAATTCCTTTAATTAACAAAAAATTGAGTGCTAGTTGTTTAAGTTTGAAAGTCACTTTCTTGCTAGGATTTTTTCAAAAATCTTTGATCCCCACCCTTCAGTCCCAGGCAACTTCTTGATCGATGTTAACAACTTCTAATGAAATTCCCCTCTTATAAATGGATGAGTGGGACCTTTGTTGTTCTACAATATGCTTATTGAAAAAATCTTAAAAAATTTTAAACCCAGATGGTATCTGTGAAAAGCTCATTTGCCTTCCAATTTTCACTTTGCTGAATATGTTAAAATTCTACATAATTAAAGAATTATAGCAATTGGACATCAATAGTATAATAAGGTGATAGATTTAAACTCATACATTTATATTCCCCTACCACTTGGTGTAACACTAGTTGCGAATCTCCTTTGATTAGAAATTCTTTGCTTTAAGATCAACTAGAATTTCTACTCTAATTACCAAACCTTCACATTCTGCTTAATTATTAGTACATGGGATGTCAATTTTAAGGGACAGATGATTTTTGGTCCCATTTGTTAGCGATCTAGAAGGGGGGTTGAATAGATCTTTAAAATTTTTGTAATTTTCTACACAATAAAATCAGAAGTTAAGTCACACAATAATAAT
>JANKOD010000005.1:10783888-10803293 GCA_026284645.1 Erythroxylum acuminatum | reverse complement strand
GGTTCTAAGAGACAGGTTCTCTTAGGGTTCTTTCCATTGAACAACTTTCTTCTAACCCCTTTTCTCTTTGTGTTCTACTTCTATCTTTTCAATTTTGTTTCTTGTGCTTCCATGTGTGCTTGATTCTATCCGCTCTTGGACATAGTTCCATCTTGTTGAAGATTCTCTAGAACAAGTTCCTATTGGGTCTCCCATCATAAAATGATGGTTATACAAAAAGCTAAGGATCTAACAATGATACTATTAGAGGAACTTATTGGATCTCTCCTTATATATGAAATAAGGCTTTACGAGACATAAGAAGAGATGATGCTTCTGAAAATAAAGAATTTAATGTTTAAAGCCTTAACAGAAGAATCAAGCTAAAAGGAAGAGACATCAAATAGTGAAAGCAAAGGCAAAGGAGAAGAAATTGGCTTACTTGCTAGAAAATTCAATAAGTTTTTTAAGAAGAATTTGTCCAAAAGAAAGAGCTTCAAGAAGGTAAAAGAATTTTTAAACATAAATCCTCTAATATTACTTGCTTTTAATGTAGAAAACCCGACCATATAAGGTTATAATATCCTCGACTTAAAGATAAAAAGAAGTATGAGAGAAACTATAAAAAGGAGAAGAAGGACAAGAAGAAGACACTTAAACCATCAACTTGGGATAACACAAGTGAATCTGAAAGTGAACATTCGAAAGAAGAGATAACTTGTATTTACTTTACCACCATGATGAGGCAACATCCAATTCTAATTCTTGTAATAATGATAGTGATGTTAACTTGACATATGGTGAATTTGTTGAAAGTTTAGAAATCATGAGCAAGAAAAGGAAGCAATTATCTTCCAAACTTAAGGAAGCTTTAAAAAGTTGGACACTTGCATAAGTGAGAATGAAAAGAAAATTGAATTGGATAGCATTAAAGCATCCAAAATATGATTATTGATGACAATTATAACTTAGATGCATTACAGTGTAAGAATGAAACATTGAAAAAGGAAATTAATGCTCTCAAGGATTTATATAAATTTATAAAGGGAAGTGAGAAACTTAGTTAGGAGCTTAAAAGAATTCTAATTATTGACATATAATTAGCCTTAAATATGAAGGTGTTTCCAACACTAAAACTACTTCTATTCAGGGAAAGCATTTATATAGTGAAGAACCATCCTAAAATGACAAATGAACATAAAGCATTCACATCCAAACATACACATGCACATGACATGTTCACTAAGGCCTAATTTAAGAGCAAATATCATGCTTTCATATATGGCTCACAGCCTAGGCATAGAGTTCAATATTCTTAGGGGAAGAATAGGCATAATTACCCACTCACAACCCTATAGAAGCATCTATCATGCCTTCATTCATAATAGGCATTGTACATATAATCATGGTAGGACTTTTTGCCATCCTAAAACACCATTCAATACATTTAATGTCCAATGAAAATTTTCTCATTATACATACACACATAGAATTCTAAGCAATGCATTTATTCACCATCATTACTCATATAACATAGTATATCACTTTTTGTGGTAAGTTTGGTCATATTGATAGATTTTGTTTTATCAAATAATGAACGTTAAGCAAACCTTTAGAAATGTGGGTTAAAAAGAAAAAGGACCCAAACAATTAAGGAACTAAGCTTATTTGGGTTCCTAAAATACATTGATTACCTTGATTTATAAGGATATTAGAAAAATAAAACCAAATGATATGTAGTATAGATTATAGTATTATTAAGGAGTTTATGCATTTTATCTTGATAAATCTAACCTTCTTGCCTCCAAGAAAGTCTTGAAGATGTTATTGTAAGATATGAAGAACTTAACCCTTAAAATTAACCATCCAGACTTCTCAAATTGTTGAACTAATTAAGAAAGAGAGAAGGATGAGATGCCACTGATGGATTAAAAATTCAAGAAGAATCTTCATTCGAATCTCTCATCTCTCATAAGTAACATTTCACATAAGGTAATTATTATTTCATGATTTAGAAATATGTGATTACTTGCATTTATGAGTCAATTTAAATATAAATCCTTAATGATTATTATTTAGGTTTAAATTATGAGTAAGGTGTTTTTAAAGTGCGAACCTTAGTACTTAGAATTAGAGACTATGAAAATTAAGGTCACTTAGGTAGAATTTACATCAATTGGGTTATTATTTCTATAAACTTTGGAATAATGATAAATCTTGTTCAATTAGAGGAAAATTAGTTTTTGGTTAATAGGAATTATTTTTAATAAGGCCCTCTATATGATTAAATTCTCTTATTGATATTTAGTTAGTTAATATGTACTTTAATAGGATTTTAAAAAAAGTTTTGATGTTTTAATTTGAGTTTCAAAGATGGCTCCTTAAACTTTTTGGTTAAGTGGTTGACCAATATCTTATTATGGTCGACTAATATCTTTAAAATGCACCTCTTTTATACTTTCAAATGAGTTCGTTAGTTTTTTGGCTGCTTAGATAGTCACCCAAATTAGATAGTCGCCCAAATAGTCTCATTAGTCACAAATATCCTTCAGTGGTTGATCAATGTCCCAATATTTGACATTCTTTTTTCTTTACAGTCAATTTGTAAATCAAGTGGCTTCATTTGCCAGCCATTATTTTGTCGAATGTGTTCTCTAATATCATAAGTATTTTGTCAACATTAAAAAGAAGGAAATTGTTAAGCTGATGGAGGTTCCAATTAATGTTTTGATGATAAAGAAATATAATTATTACTAATATGATTATCATTTTGATGAAAAGTAATATTAAAACAAAATAAGGCCATAAACTTAAGAATATAATGTATGAAGTTTATAAAAAGAAGTTGAAGTTTGCAACCGATGAAATAAAGAATCAAAACAAGAGCAAAAGAAGATCAAGGCTCATCAAGGTCAATTCACATTTGTACTATTATTTGTAAGCCCACTTTGATAATTTGACAATCCATAAGACTCACCATACATAATCAGTTCATCTTCCTTCATTGCATGAGTCTTTACATTCATTAAGAGGCATTGAAGCTTTTGATTCTAATATAAAAATGTCTTGATCTTTAGGAAACATTTTGAGAAGTGCTTTAATTATATTGGGATTAAACAAATTATAATTGAACATTTGAAGTTATTAAAATCAGGTTTTGGGTTAAATGATTGACCTATATGGGTTAGTGGTCAACGTATATAGTTAAAGTTATTAAATTTGAAGTATTTAGGCTTTGATGTAGTATTGGTTGATGCACTAGGTAACTAGTCTATCATATTGGTCGACCAATATAGGTTCCTAGTTGATGCACTACGTTAACCGGTCTATCATATTGGTTGACCAATATAGGTTACTTGCCGACTAGTATCTAATAGGTAATGAATTTGGTGTTGTAAATACATACTAGTCGACCAATATGCTATACTAGTCAACTAGTGCGTCGAATATACACATTTTAATGGATAGTTCTTGGCTCCAACTGTTATTTTGGGGTCCTAAAAATATATAAATATGTGTTTTTATTGTTAGTTTTAGCATTAAGAAGGTTTTGGGTGTTGTATACGCACATTTTAAAGAGTTTTCAATCATTTGAGCATCATTTTATCATATTTGTGTAAGCAAGTAATTTTGGAGTTATTAAGTGAATAAGTGAGATATTTTAAAGTTATACCACTTTATTAGGGTGTTGAATTTTGAACTTGGGGGGTGATCCAACTGGTATTGAGATTCCTCTTCATTTTAGAATAAGATTGTAAGAAGGCCGAGAAAGATTATACAGAAGTTATTTTTTGCCTCAAAAGAAGAATTATAATAGAATTCCAGAAAGAGTCTTAGGAGTAGATGTAAATAAAGGTTGTTTGTTAAACCACTATAAATTGATCAATTATTTGATTACTTTATATTAAGTAATTTTCTCATTTTCATTTATATTGATTATTGTTAATCGAGTATATTAGTTAAAAAATTGTTGAATTTTGTAAAACGATTAGAAATATTAGGTATATCTCCAAAAATTCCATCCATAGGTAAAGGAACATCATCATGATTTTTGTGCTCTATAGGTATGTAAGACTTGGACTTCTTCTTCAAGCACTTCCAATGGTGATAATAGTTACTATTATGGTCATTATCCCTTTAAATGACAATAGGTCATTAATTAAACCTAAATTAGAGTGATTTTATCTTACATCATCACTCATTAGATGAGTAACCTCATTGATATCTTAAAGACCATAATTTTTTTCTAGGATGTGTTATTATGTTTCACAACATCAAAGGACTTCAAATACGAAACCATTTTTGTAATATCCTCCTTCAAAGAGCCAACTTTTAGAGAAGCAACCTTCCTCTCAAGAGACATAACAGAAAAAGTCTTAGACTATTTGCTTAACCAACACTTATGATATTTCTCTACGATACCTTATGCTAATCCACTAACATGCTTAGGGATTGTGACCTCTATTTCTAAGTCAAACTTAGTTAACAACTCTCTTAATTTAAAAACATCTTATTATTGCACGTATTCGAAAGGTCCATAAAAACATCTTGAGAGAATTCAAATTGACAAGTGAATTGATAAGGTTTATATGATTTAGTAATACAAATGATATCACTAGGCAAAGTCAAGAATCATTAACACATAATCATAAAAAGAAATTAATACATCATTAACCTTAGTAATTGACTTTATTGCACAAAAAGGTTTTGGCATAAGTCACCACTGCAAATCATTGAACAAAGTATTTGGACCTAAATTCTTAGGGTTCTTAAATTCGTTAGCAAACTTAACCATGGTCACGGTGATGAGAAACATAATACATGTCATACATCTTATGAATGTAAGCATATTAGTAGTAAAGAGGAAAGGCCATAACATCTTAGTTAGGTAACAAGACAAGACAATATCTCTTAATCCTTAATAAATGTTAAGCTAAAAAAGAATTCTTAGCCTAAAGGATTACTTGAGAACTACAAGCGAAATTTTAAAGTGATGGAACGAATGAAGTTGATATGCTCGCAAAGTAAGAAAAATTTACATAACTAATAAGAAAAGAAGGTGGCTAATTATATGTTCCCATGAAATCACCTAGTGTGCTATAATTGTTGAAAATATGTTTTTATATTGTAGATTGTATTAATCAATCTTGCCATTAAAGCTATAATGTATTTTAATAACCCCCTCTCATAGTTAACTTATGAGATGGTAGCTATATATACCTATAGCTATAAGGACCTCTATACCAAAATTTGATCCAAACCTTGATGCTCACTTCAAAACCATTTGTCGCCTCAATGCACAATATGTTGTATATATAAAACAAATTCTTACAAGTAGGCGAAAGAAGATGATTCCTAGATAGATCCTACTAGCAAGCTCATCTAAAAAGGGATGATCTTGTCATAAAATGATTCATTAATTGGAAGACTATAAATACGTCTTCTATTGCACAAAATTTGATCTAAACCTTGATGCTCACTTCAAAACCATTTGTCGCCTCAGTGCATAATATGTTATATATAAAAAATGCACGATATGTTGTATATAAAACAAATTCTTATAAGTAGGCGAAAGAAGATGATTCCTAGATAGATCCTACTAGTAAGCTCATCTAAAAAGGGATGATCTTGTCACAAAATGATTCATTAATTGGAAGACTATAAATATGTCATATATTGCACAAAGTCAATGATTTCATTCCATCTAATTTAAAGAAGATATTCATTAAGCCACTCTATTGCTCACAAAAGGGTTTAAAAAGACTTGGTTGGTAGTCATAACTGAGTAAACAAGTGAAAGTAGCATCACAGAGATAAAGATCCTTAAGAAGTAGTTGATATGAGGATAAAAAGTGTCTTTAACCCGTTTCCAATAGCCAATGGCATAGGATGACTCTAAAACAAAAAAAAAAGGTAGAGCTCCACTTGATGTTTTCCAATTTAATGTGATGTCCAAGAAAAAGTTGATGCCATTTAAAAAAATATGATAGTCACTTATAATGTGACATGCAACATCCGCAACTCATTTTAAGGAGATTAGATTTCAAGTTAAGAAACATCACAAAACTCTTTTGTAACTCCGTAGTATTTTTCAAAGCCTAAGATATTTTGAAGTTTGGCAAAGTATATATATAATAAAAAGGATTGAAACTATATTAAACTTATCAACATTTAGGTGAAAATAAATGATCTACACAAAACGAGAGAGATGTATGTGTGAAATCAAGTCAGACCACATTTGTACAATACTAAAATTTATGATCAAATTAGATGACTCATCAAGAGCGAAGATTACTTTATTATAATTATTATTAAATTAGTTTTAATAACTGTTTATTTTTAAATTTATCCAAGTAAGAAATTTAGGTTTATAATATCAATTTTACATGGATAAATACCCCATAAGTAAAGCTAGAAGGCCCAAGAACAACATTAGAAGGATATGATTAAGATATGATAGTATTTCATTAATGTTGCAGTATGTAATCTGGCTTCCATAACTCTAATTTAAGTAGGGTAGCAATCTTCGATTAGTCCTTTGTTGAAGAAGCGCAGATAGAGATGAGAGACAGAATCATGTAGCTTTGTTGATTTTCTAGTTTCAAAGGAATCAAATACTGAGTTGGTTTCGTAAGACATATAGTGGTCTAAAGCTTTGTTAACTTTTCTTTTGTATATCAGAAAATACTTGAAACTTGAAGATCATAAGGTAAGTACTGCTGGTTTAGGTAGAATGAAACAGTAATTTGCAAGGTATATCAATATGGCAGATATAAGGTTGTTAAGTGTGCAAATCCTTACCAACCTCAGTTGAGAGATTAAACTCATCTAAGTACTTGTTATAATATTAAATTCAAGTAGAGTTGGGATTCGAATTCTCTTTAATAATAAAGTGAAAGAAAACGAAATTAGAGACAAATTAAATATTTTATAAATAGAATAAATAGGGGAAGCATCATATATTAATAGGAATCATTCTTTTAAAATAGATATAAATTAGCTTAAATCACATTAAGATAGTAATTCATTATTAATACAAAAAATTACTCTTTATTGAAATAAAAAATAAATTCAGTAATATAAATTAGGCGAGACCATTTAAAGGACATAGGCATAGCAATGGTGGGGAAATCTAAGGAAGAAAAAAGAGAGGAAAAGGTGGAGACTAGGGAGATGAAAACGCGGCGCCATCATTGTTGGAGTGGTACTGCTAAGAGCTTTGTGGAGCCCAAATGAGCCCACTTCATACTTTTTATCCGTTGAAAAGTGTTCAGAGAACATGAGAGGTAAGAGGTGTAGATGTTTGGTTTGTTCGTTAGTTTGTTTTAGTTGGTTCAAGATGTACAATCGGAGCAGGATCATTACGTCTGGTTAGGATTAGGAATCCAAAGCATGCTGGAATAGGTAATTTATTACACCGGCTATGATAAGACCATCATTTTGCCTTGTGTTACGAATGACTGTGTCAACAGTTTTGGTAATGGAATGGAAGAAGATGGACATGATATGTAAAATACTCAAATTACCGAGTCAATCATTTGTAAGTATATCCCAAACCATGAATAGATTGGAACTCCTGTCCTGACCACTGTAACAACGATATGCTTTTTTGGTCTAGTGTACCAACCATTCCTTATTAATCAATGATTTTGTAGAAAGGAATTACATAATTATGTTAGTAGATAAAATGCTCGAAAATGAGAAATTGGATTCGTACAAGGAATGTGTCATTATTATAGCGTTATACCATACGGGGAAGCCCTCAAAAGTGGCAAGAATCATCTGCTGCCGTAGTATTCTGTCTAGTTTTATTCTGTCTCATAAAATCTCAGTCATTTATTTTGCGGAATTCACGCGGACTCTATGCAGACCTCACATAAATAAATAGCTGAGATTTATTGGACACAATAAAATACCATAATATTGGACAGAAGATTTAGTGCCGGAACTATTCTTGTATAATGCGACTCAAATTTTTAGAATCTAATTGAATCCAAATTTTTTTTGTCAATATCAAAATTGATTATGTTTCTTGGCGTATCGGAGAAGAACCCAAATGCGGCATAATATTAATCCCGACTATAAATTCTCAGAAGACGGCATATTAAATGCCGAAATTTACGATCTCTTTAGGCTGCTTCCTTTCCGTGTCTCGTTCATGAAGAATCCGAAGAACACGGTGGATTATATCTACATGTTGTCTGCGTCATTGTAAATAAGCTATTTCCAAACAACTCAACTACTGAAACCAACCCTGCGAAAGATCACACTTTTTTTCTTATAACTAGCCAAGTACTTGTGACTTTGAAACTCTCTAACCATCTTAGACCCTGTATAAATCCCACGACGGACTCTTCCTTTTTCATTTATCAGACCCTGCAATGTTTGTTCACCTGGACAAATCAACGGAGTAATGTTACCTTTTGGGATTTCAGGAATTTATAGCAAAGGAGTAGGCTCTTTGAACAAGTGAAGGTGGCTGCTTCTTGGTTTCTTGTTTAAATTCAATTAGGTATGTTTCTCTTGTGCGTGTTGTTTTTTTGTCTCTGAACTACTGCCATTGCGGATTTCAAAGATCAGAGACTTGTTCAGTGTGAGAACCTTGGCCGGAGATTTCTCCACTTTGACCAGCCGTGTTTGTGTTTGTAGTCATCGTATGGTATATGTTCGTTTCGAGAGTGGTATCTGTTAAAGCTGCAGACTTTGTATTTCTGTTTTCTTTTCATTGCCATCAATCATGTGACTGGAACTCACACTTTTAGCTTCAGGTTGTCTACGTTAAGAAGTTGTATTTTTCCGTGAGAAGAAATACAGAGCTTGAAGCTAGAATTTGATTGTTATGAGCTCTCTATTCTATTCATCTGCGCATATCAATAAACTCATGTACTCTGTTTTTTGAGTTTCTTTGTTAACGATTTTTGTTCAGGTTCTGTTCATTGTTTTCTGCTAAGAGAGCAGGCCAGACAATATGGCTAATAATTCGTATAGTACAAGAAGATCACCGTCAATTCACAGCAACTCCATGGGTGACATGGAAAGTGATATGAGTAGCGCAGAATTTGCTACATACACAGTCCACATACCGCCAACACCTGATCACCAACCTCTGGAAATCTCAATTGAATCAACCTCCGAAGCAGGTGGAAGAACTTACATGTCGAACCCTATGTATTCGAGCGGTAATAACAGTACTATGAGTGCCGATGTGAAAGAAAAAATGGCAGAGTCCGATCTGAGGCACCGTGTTGGTACTGACGCTAACCAGTCATTGTGTTCGAGACATGGATGTAATGCTAAGGGTATGTCTGACGACAGGAACGTGGGGCTGGTACCTTGCGACTGTGGATACAAGATTTGTGGGAATTGCTACAGGGATATCATAGTAAGTGGTGATGGGATGTGCCCAGGTTGTCAGCAGCTTTATAGGAGGCGTGATTTGTCCGAGTTGGATGGGAGGTTGTCTATGGTTCCAATGAGTAATGCAATGAATAATTTCGATTACTCTGGGATCTCCCTTGAAGAAAAGAGGGATTATGGGTATAGTAGTGCGGTGGGGCTTGGGGAAAGTTTTGATGGAAATGATGAGTGGAGTGCTAGTGACGCAAAACAACTTCTTGAAAAACAATGGAATCCGCTAACTAGCACACTGAATATATCTCCTGTAATCATCAATCCATATAGGTAATTTCAAAGTCAATTGTGTATTAATAAAATCTTTCTTGCAGTATTGCATCAATTTCTGGTTCTTTCAGGATACTAGCATTTGTCCGGATGTTGTTTCTTGGATTTTTCCTGGCTTGGCGACTGAGGCACCTGAATGAAGATTCACTGTGGTTATCGAGCATTTCTGTATTGTGTGAATTGTGGTTTGCCTTCTCATGGCTACTTGACCAGATTCCTAAGCTATGTCCTGTTACCCGAGCTGTTGATCTTTCTGCTTTAAAGGAGAGGTTTGAAACTCCTAGTCCAAGAAATCCTACAGGAAAATCTGATCTTCCAGGAATAGATATCTTTGTTTCTACAGTTGATCCTGAGAAAGAGCCACCTCTTGTCACTGCAAACACTATCTTGTCTATTCTTGCAGCTGACTACCCAGTCGAGAAACTCTCGTGTTATGTCTCAGATGATGGTGGTGCTCTCGTAACCTTTGAGGCCATGGCAGAGGCAGCTAGTTTTGCCAATTTGTGGGTCCCATTTTGTAGAAAACATGACATTGAGCCCAGAAACCCAGAGTCTTATTTCAATCTTAAGAAAGATCCTTTCAAGAACAAGATACTCCCGGATTTCGTTAGAGATCGAAGGCGGGTAAAACGTGAATATGATGAGTTCAAGGTTCGTATCAATGGTTTTCCTGACTCAATTCGTCGACGTTCTGATGCATATAATACTCAGGAGGAGATTAAGGCTATTAAACGTTGGAAAGAGAGTGGTGATGATGAGCCAATGGAAAGACCAAAGATTCGAAAGGCTACTTGGATGGCTGATGGAACCCACTGGCCTGGAACTTGGACAGTTTCAGGCCCCGAACACAGCAGCGGGGACCATGCCAGTATTATTCAGGTAGGATATTAGTTCAAGTGATAGAAACGAAATTCTATGATGGTGGTGAAGTTCTAGATACCTTGGGTTAAGATTTCTGGGTATGGTATGATTGGAATTAGATGATATTACCTAGCTTTCGTAGGTGTATATTTTATGATGTAGAAAGCTTGAATATGTTGAATGATGAGATGAAATTATGAACTGCAGGTAATGTTACAGCCTCCAAGCGATGAACCCATTACAGGCAGATCGAATAGCAACTCCATAAATCTAAGTGAAGTTGACATTCGTCTTCCCATGTTGGTGTACGTTTCACGGGAGAAAAGACCTGGTTATGATCACAACAAGAAAGCAGGTGCAATGAATGCTCTGGTTCGAGCCTCAGCTGTTATGTCCAATGGCCCCTTCATTCTCAACCTTGACTATGATCACTACGTCTTCAATTCGGAGGCATTGAGGGAAGGGATGTGTTTCATGATGGATAGCAATGGGGAAGGAATTTGTTATGTGCAGTTTCCTCAAAGGTTTGAAGGAGATCGCTATGCCTACCACAATACTGTATTTTTTGATGTCAACATGACAGCCCTCGATGGGCTTCAAGGTCCGATGTACGTTGGAACAGGATGTCTCTTTCGTCGGACAGCAATTTATGGCTTTGACCCTCCTAGACCGGAAGATCAAAAAAGTTGCTGCTCCTCGTGCTTTGGCCGTCACAGGAAGTCTGCCATTGCTTCTGCCCCAGATCATAACCAGTCTCGAGAGATGGAAGAAGACACCGACGATGAGAAAATGACGAAAGCTCTTGTGCCCAAGAAGTTTGGAAATTCAGGAGCATTTATTGATTCTATAAGAGTGGCAGCAGTGCAAGGCCTGCCTCTTGCCAGTCACCCTTATGCGAAAAAAGGGCGGCCTCCCGGGGCTCTTACTGTTCCAAGGGAACCTCTGGATCCTTCCTCGATAGCAGAGGCTGTGAATGTTATATCATGCTGGTTTGAAGACAAGACTGAATGGGGGCAAAATGTTGGGTGGATATATGGTTCTGTGACTGGAGATGTGGTCACTGGTTACAGGATGCATGAACGTGGATGGAGATCTGTTTATTGTGCGACCAAGAAGGATGCCTTTCGTGGCACTGCTCCAATTAATCTAACCCATCGACTTCATGAGGATCTTCGATGGGCTACTGGGTCTGTTGAGATTTTCTTTTCTCGCAACAATGCTCTTCTAGCTGGCCCCAGATTGAAGTTTGTGCAGAGGGTTGCGTACTTGAATATTGGAATATACCCTTTCACTTCAATTTTCCTGATTGTTTATTGCTTCCTTCCTGCAATTTGCCTCTTCACTGACCAGTTTATTGTTGAGTATCTCAATGTTACTTTCCTTGTATACCTATTGGGAATCACGATCACTCTTTGTCTTCTAGCTGTGCTTGAGATGAAGTGGTCGGGCGTGGCGCTTGAAGAGTGGTGGAGGAACGAACAATTCTGGTTAATAGGTGGCACAAGTGCACATCTTGGTGCAGTGCTCCAGGGGATGTTGAAGGTGTTTGCAGGTAGGTATAGGTACTGAATTGAGGTTATTTTTTCTTTTCACTCTGAATCAGGTGATGATGTTGATTATTGCAGATGTTTATATTGTGAAATGGACATCCCTGATGATACCACCTTGCACAATCATAATGGTTAATTTGGTGGGCATTACTGTCGGAGTTTTTCGAAACATTTATCTTCCAATACCTCAATGGAGTAGCCTGCTTGGAGGTGTGGTCTTCAGCCTTTGGGTCTTGGTTCATCTCTACCCTTTCGCGAAAGGGCTCATGGGAAGACGAGGGAAGACACCCACCATCGTATTCGTTTGGTCAGGTCTTATTTCAATATGTATATCTCTACTCTGGGTAGCAGTTGATCATCCGACAGCAAGTAATCAAATTGGAGGGTCATTTCAGTTGCCATAATTCATAGATACAGGACAAGTGGCTGTGGCAGGATAGTGTGCACTGTATGTATTACAGTCATTCATTCCACATCTATAAATTGGATGTGATCCTTGTCTCCAACAAAAGTTGGGTTGGGGAAGCTGAGAAGTGTGTAATACTGAAAATTAAAGATAGTAAGGAAAAAAAGGGTTTCTTTCAATGTGTAGGCAAGTTAAAAACTATTTACCAGTGTCAGTAATTCAAAACGAGTCCATTTATTCCCATTCAACTACTTAGCAGTAAAAACATGATTAAGAACATCTTTTATATCCCTCATAATTTGTTTTTCTGGTTACATAGTGATTTACTCATCCAAATTTGCACTCCACTCATAAGATTCCGTCTCACAAGCCAGGAAAAGGGTAACTGCCTGTATCTTTACGATTTGAAGTTGCATTTTCTTACTCTGGGGTTATATTGGCACAGAGTAAATCTGTGGTTACACATTTGTTAGTGCCCTCATCTTCAAGGAGCATTAAACTTTAAAAGACACAGAGTAAAGAAAAGTTGCTTTCCCTAATTCCCATGATTAGTATGAATAGTAACTAATTTAGGAAGGCCACCTTGACATTACATTATTTCTTGTTCTAACTAACGATTTCAAATTATTTGTTCACTTTGTGTTATAAATTTGGTACGCACAATTTCTAGTACTTAAGGCCACTAGTTGGGGGAGCCCCAGCGTCATCATTAATTTATCGCCGACCCCAACAATATCGCTAACTCATGTCTAAGTTCAAATCTTCTGTCCAATATTATGGTGTCTTATTGTGTTCAATAAATCTCAGCTATTTGTTTTTATGGGTCCCGCGTGAACCTCGCAAAATAAATAGCTAAAATTCTATGAGACAGAATAAGACAGAGTAATATTGGACAGAGGATCTGAATTCCTCATGTCTGCCCCAACTTACGCAATCTTCTTGGGTCACAACTATATATTTCTTTATATACTAATTTATATTACCAAAAACTAATCTTCATGTCTGGTTAGCTTAGGAAGTGGCCACTGGCCAACCCAATAATTAAACCTAGAGCTCGTTTGTCTGTCTAATAAAGTTTGTCTCTTAATAAATTTGATGTCTCAAACATGGTAGATGCTCCCACAAAGACTCAGATTTTTCTAATATTTACATTACATTAAAACATCGATTCCAATTAATTAATTATTGTATTCTAAGATAAGAACTTACACATGAAACCAACTGGACTCTAACGTGTTCTGTAGCTATCTCCTCATGATCATGGTCCAAGCCAGCAGATATGTAACCACATACCCACCAACCAAGTTGCACTTATTTGATTCCTTCTATATACATAGAAACCATCATTTCAAAGAAAATAAATTTATCAATAAGAAAAGAACTGGCGAGATATCTTCAATCAACAAATATCTATAATCACATATCCTGGTCCACCGAGTCCGCAACATTGTGTGGTCGTCCCCGTCGTCTGGACCGGCGTTTGTTGCCCTGGTGGCTGCCGCCGAATTTCAATCGTCCGGTGTCCTTGAACCGCTCCTTCTCATAAGGGTCGATAACACATTCCGGTAGTGCCACGGGGTACCTTAATGTATCATAGCAATAAGAGTAATACATGAAACGCTGTCTGAACCTACGCATTGCCAGACGTTGCTTCCGGGTGATCACGGCGTAGTCGGCAGTGGCAAGACGAGTGTCGATCTCGCTACAGCTGTCAGCAGCCGAAATTTGTTCTATGGGGTCGACCGGGCAGCCCTCCAAGACCAAGTCCTTGAACTCGGCCACGAATGGCGCATACTTGTAGTTAACCTTGTATCTTCCACCTGACGTTGCCCAATTTGAGGCATCCCATATGGTGGCATACAGCGACATTGGCTTTGATGGGTAGTCGCCATTCATTGCCTCTGTCCGCACCACCTCTCTGATCGGAACCTCATCGATAAAGAATCTGAAAGTTTGCAGTAACAAGTTCCACGTCAAGTACTAGAAATGAACATGAAAATATTGGCAGCTCTACACTACTGTCTACGTACTTGCGTAAACATTGAACTGACAATTCTTGTTAGTTGGTGTACTTGGCAAGCCTATTACAGTGGGTGACCTAACATATACACTAGTGTTTTAGAGATTTCTGGTCAAATTTTAGTTCTGTTTCAAAAAAAATTAGTCAGGATACAAATCAGGGAAAGAAATTCTTACTTCCCTTCACATCACAACCACAAATTCACAGCTAACCGATACTAAAGCAATTCCAAGAGAAATAGATAAATGGGATAACTTAGAAATACTACTTCAAACACCTTTTTCTTACGTATACTTCATTGTGTTGAAGGACAATGTATATGCAATGTTAGCAGTAAAGGGGTGTTTAATTATATGGATCCATTCACTACTTGTCTTTAATGAAAAGTAAGGGATAAGTTCACCAGAAAAAGTAAGAGAAACAACCCATACTTTCCCAGGAAGCGTTCATCCATAAAATAAACATAGAATACTCGTGAATAACACGAGTCGCCTTTTAAGGCTAATCTATCCATAAGATTAGAGGCCAACCTAATCCTTTCAATCTTTTGAATTGTCGACGCTTGGCCGCCAACACATTCCATTCCACACACGCAATCACCAAAACCCCCCACTTTCTCTTTATTTGGTTTTTGTTTTGTACTTTTTGTTTTTGGGGTCAAAAACACTAAACCACGCACAAATCACAACGCGTCAAAATGGGATATACGCGGAAAAACATGACCTATCATGTTCAGGAACTAACATTTAGGCCATACCATAAACTTTTCCGAAAAGGTTAGAGAACAATAAATATATGAAGTGTTAGTTGAAAGCCAAAGTTGTAGACAACTCACATGATATTCTTCGGCGTCCATAGGATGCTATACCTATGGAACTCCTTTGTGGGATCGAACCATAACCTATATCTTTCTTCTCTTCCCCTGAATGTGCTTCCATTACCGTACAAGTTCGTCTGGAACCTCCATGGCTTCCCTTCCACGTTCCCTAGGAACTCAAAGTCCAACTCGTCATGGGTCTTCTCGAACACGTCACCGTTTGATGTCTGCGATTGACAATTTCGACCAAGATCATGATTCGTAATTATTACCCCCTCATTATTATTAATTATGGACGCGGATTAATTTATCTAAATGTTTGCACCATCATTATTTGCCACAAATTAACCCACAATTGATGGAGTTTGTAACGGAAGTTTCTCTTAAAAGAAGCAACCATACGTCCCCCCATATCCTTGAAAGTTGAAACAAACCAAAAGAAGTCATGGGTTGGAAAATACAAATAAGTGGAAGCCATGAGACACCGAAAGATCAATAAAAAAACCCGGGTTTTGACTTACTTTGATTGAATTTTTACTGTTTAACAAAGCCAAAAGATAGAGGATCATAAGAAATCGCGTGATCACTTACATAGAAGGCGATGCAAACACCAGCCGTGTAATCACCCGGAAGCTTGACGTTGGCGCTAAAGAATCCATATTTGTACATTTTTGACGAAATAAAGCCAGACCCTGATCACGAATTTTGAAAAAGATGGATTGTTTTAGCAATCGTACGCAGGAGACGGATGAACAGAGGAACAGAAGAAAATACAAAAGTTGAACGTAAAAATATGTATGTGTGATATGTACCTGTGTAGCGATTGAGGAGAATGCGTACGCTTCTGGCATTAGGAGAACGAACGAGATTGCCATCGCCGAAGAGAGGTGTGTAGCCTTCGTCGAAGGAAATGGTGGAGAGGTTAAAAGACGCGTTGGCAGTGCAAAGGAAGCAAAAGAAAATAAGGAAGAAAGTGAGAAATGGTCTTCTGAGTACTGATGAACATATAAAATTACAATCCATGTTTTTTATAATAATCTTCTCTTTCTTCTTCATAATGTTTGTCTTTCCTCAATATGAGTTTTTGCTTTAACTCTCCAGGCTCTCCTCTTTATATACACACACACACAATCACAGAGATAAGCAATTGTTAAAATGAAAAACGAGAGAGAGAGAGAGGAGGAGCCACGGAGAAGAGAAAGTCTCAGTCCCCAACGGGCTCCTTTTGTCGTGTAGGAAAGTGCGTGTGGGACGAAAATGACCTTTGAAATGTTGACTTTTACATGGTTACCACTGATTGCAGATTATAATTGTTTGGTGGTGGTTGTTTCTTTTGTAGTTTATTTATTTTGGAAATTGATTCATCAATGTCATGATGTGTTTTGTTTGGCTATTAATGGCTCGAGGATTCTAATCTATCACCTAGAAGATTTGGGTATTATGATAGGCAAGAGGCCTGCAATACTTTTAAGCAGGGGCTAACCATGGCATGGCCGGCATAGGCTGTGATTTTCTCATGGTTCAGGTCAACAGTAGTAAGGTGACAACATGTACAGCCCCAGATTATGAACTATTATATATATATATAATATTCATCTTCCTTTCAGTTAATAAAAGGGAAAGGGATGTATTGTGTATAGTCAAACTTAAATAATTAAGGAAATGGACACTTAACTGCTATATTAAGTCGTTCTAATCGCTCCTTTATTATAAAGACACCTTAGTATGAAGCCGCCTTGTATGCGTACAGGCTGTCCTGCTCACGCATGCATGCATAAATATTCGGCATGATGTATCCATCCATTTCAATCTCAATAATTCAGCTCCAGGTTTATCTAACAAGGCTCTCTAATCACACATGGGTATAGGCTTATCCGTGGAAAGCTTATCTCTGGAGAAGTTGCTTTCGGAATCCTCAACTTGAAGTGGTCCATATATAGCGTGATGACAAGAGCGCTGGAATTGATTTGTGCATACGGAGACAAATTTAATCCATTTTAAATATCTTAAGTATATAATTTTAAAAAAGTGTATACCACTTAAATCACGATATAAAACTCGCAAATTCTTAAAGAATTCAACCTAGTAACTTGAACCATCTCTTTTTGGTTTATCAGCAATTTATAAAATGTATGGTTAGGCCGGCTATGTTAGGCCTAGGCTCAGGTTTATGGGTCGACGGCCCATTCGTAGGTAGTAACCTCCCATGCATACGTAAAGATCTATGTGAAGACCTAAACCTAGCAGTTATTCCAAGTATATAAGGTACTACTCTGCCATGATACAGGTACAACATTACAACCCTTATTCTCTCTTAATTCCTAGCCACCAAAACTCTAAAAAAAGACAGACTGAGCATCAGAGGGGCCTACCGGGAATCAACTCCCGGCGTGCCTTTATTTGTTTTGCAAGTATCTTTAGGCCAAAGTCAACCAATCTCATGAATCCAAACAACAGCGTCCTGCCCCACCAAGATCAGACAGAACCAATGTACATGTGAAGAATTATATGTTAAACACAGGAATCCAACCTATGAGAGTGATACTAACCTGCTCTAATTATATAGTTGACCAAAACATACAGGTGGGTACAAGTAGAACAAAATAAGATTAAGAAAAGAAACCCAAGTAACAATGGAAGGTAAGGTTTTAGGTAAATTCAGTGGCAAATAAATAATAAAGTAAAGAAGGCTGGTTATGTAATTGGAGAAGGTGTCGAAGGGTACATCGGGGACTTCAGATGTCCACGTTAAAGATAACGGCGAAAAGCGAGAGAGAGAGAGCCTTCATTTGATCACTGCTGTGTTTCCATACTTTACAGTTAACACGTAATCATTGCCATGTTTTTGAATTATTTTTCATTAGTCATGCTCAACTTCTATTACAATGTTAGTTTGTAACTAACTTCACTGATCGATCACGTCCAAAAGTTAGGTTCTGGTTGCTGTGGATTGTTTCTTTTTACTTTGAAATTTAAATTTGAGTTGTGAACTTAATAAATGTCTCACGGGTGGCAACTTGTCTTTTGTTAATCGGCATGCACATACGAAATGATTGGTCTAAATGCACCGAAATTGAATTAGTCACGGGACTATAGGTTAAAATATTTTATCTCTAGCAGCCATCTATGAAGTATCGCGTTAATACCAAAGTCAAAAATAGCCAGGTAGCATTTCACTACCCCTGGTCGTTAATTTCAAAGTTCCTTACGTCAAGCACGTGGTAAGATTTCTCAAGTACATTTGTCAATTTGATGTTGGGTTCCCTTTTTATACAAGTTACCGTCTTTCCCAGTGCTTGTTATATGTTAAACCTTTTTAAGTGCATCTATTTAAAATTGATGCTGGGTTCCCTTTTTATACAAGTGATGATTAAATATCATGGCTTTACTATCAACCTTCTATTTATCTTGTATATATTATCATTGATCTTCAATTTATGACTATGCTCAATGGAAAATGCAGTAGGATGCTTGTTCCCTTTAAAATATCTAACATATACTTCCTTTGATTAAGAACTATTTCTTGCAGTGATCTTGCTACATCAGTTCTTAGGAAGTACTTTAAAGGCCTAAGCCGAAATACTTAATTTGCTGTTAAGAGGCCTCTTCACCTTACGTATCATGACTCTGTAATTTCTTACTAGTACAATATGATCAACATAAATCAATGTCGCAACTATGCATAAAAAATAAAATATTCTAAAGGATACATTACTTACCAAGTTTCCTGAGCGAGGAGTAGATTATGATTACGCAATAGAGGGTAACAAGTCAATTTCAAAAGCATCAAAATTGTTGGGATCCTTCTTTTTCCTTTTTATTTGTTGCACTTCTTCCTGAATATGACATATGATTTTTGGTGCACTAGGTTCTCTAGACTCCTACGTTGTCCTATCACAATGGCTTATTATCTTCTCATCTCATATTGACTACCTTCCTATCACACACTTACTATTTATTTGTTTTCTACTAACATAGTGTTATAAAACCGAAACTAAAACTTAAGAATATTTCGGAGAGGAGAATTCTTCTTATAAATTGGTATCACTTACATCAAGTTAACCCTTCTATTTATAGTACAAAATTTCTAA
>JANKOD010000005.1:10746042-10757503 GCA_026284645.1 Erythroxylum acuminatum | reverse complement strand
TAAAGTAAGTAAGTGTTCTTGAGATGTGAGCTTATGAAAAGGGTAAAGATTGAAAGGAGAATTTAGAAAGATTATGTACAAATGAAGTGTAAAGCTAAGTTCAATTAGACACATATGAATTATGAAATGGGAATGAACATAATATGTGTTCTAGAGCATATACCCAGGATTGTCATTGAGCATTCACTGTACATAGTCCATTTATACAATTGTGTATAAATAAATGTTTATACGTGTGCAATTATTGATGAGTGTGCAATGTGTGTCTTGTATAAATAGGTTGTGCAGGTCAAGTGTTCACATTCAGGCGTTCCCAAACTTTGAAAGAAAATGCTAATCTGGAGCATACCGTGAGTAGACCAAGATGGTCTCATTTCATTGTTTGCTTTGTTTCATTTTGTATTAATTGACTACTGAGTGTGATGTTGATATGGATATTGAAGTGTTACTTGAATGTGACTTGGAAGAACTATGTGTACTTAATGTGATTGGTAAATGTGTTAGGAATGTGTAATTGCATATGAATGAAAGTGTGAATTCTCAACTTTAATGTTGAACGCCGGACTAAGGTCTGATGATATGAGAAAGTGATTGAATGAGATATGCAAATGTGAGTGATGCATTCCATTGCATGAATGCATGAAATATAATGGCAGTTGTGACCAGAGCAGCCAACAATTAGAGCTTAAAGCTCAACGAGTGTAAATGAGCCTCGAGCTCAAAAGTGAATCAGAGCCTCAAGCTCAATGTTTAACGAGCCTTGTATCCCCTAAGCAGATAAGGGACAGTTATCAATTAGCCCTATATGGGACAGTTTAGGCACTCGGTCACAACAAAGTAACAAATAAAAAGTGGGTCTCATGTGCTCTACATATGCATAATATGAGTGATTAAATTGTATTGAATGTGAAATGTGAAATGATGTGAATTATGTGTTACGTGACTGGGTGAGCCATCGATGATGGTCACTCACTAAGTTCGCAAAACTCACTTAAAATTTACAAATATTTTTCAGAAATCAGAATAATACCCAGTTAGGCAAACAAGAGTATACCTACTGCATTCAAGTGAGAGATAAAGGTCAGAATCAGTTCGCGTCTCCATATTATTTCTTTATTTTCTAACTAAATTGTATATTCCGCAAATTTTTGTATCATATGTATTTGAATAGTTTGGCATGTAATAACTTTTGAAATTGGAAATGTTTTGTATTTGAATTTGGGTCTAAGTGATTAGTGAAATTCTGATGAGTTGTGTACTGCTTGTAGCCTTGTGTTTAAAAATGTTTATGAATAAAATGGGTCAACTTGATTATTGATTTTTCGCAAAATGGGTATATGTTTGTTGTTTTAAAAAAAATTGTACTCAGTTTTGACTATTCGAGTGCTTTAGTATGCCACCCTCGCGAGGCACGGACTCAGATATCACTCAGGATATCGGGCACGTGTCTTGCGAGAGTGGGGTGCTACAATAGTACCTTGATGAAATTGCTTCATTCAATTTAGCCTACTAAAAGCATAAATATAGACATCAATTAAAGGCTTTACTATAAAACGATAATGATTATCATTAGAAAAAACGATTGTTTGATTTTTATTATCTATTATGATAGAGATCATAATTATTTCTTATTCATTTTTGTAAGTATTTGATACTGAATTTATATTCAACATTACTATAATGTTTAAGGCATGATAAGAAATAGATTGTTGAGCAAAAGTAGCTAATTCATGTTTATGCAAATAGTTTGTATGTGTTGGATCAAAAGACTTATGTTTAACATAAGTGACAAGAATACAAAGTTAGATAACCTAGACTATTCTTTTTTACCATATTGTTTAAATCAATATGATGAGAATTATAAAGCTGCAGACAAGTGTGTGTGTGTGTGTGTGTATCCTTTTGATTATGAATTATATGAAACTTGTGAATTTTGTTAAGTCGAAGAATAACCAAATCAACCTTTGGTGAAAAGATGATGATACTAATGAATTATTAAATTTATACATATGATATATTAGATGGAATAACAATTCATAAAAGAATTATTCTAATATTTTATTAGATAACTAATGACTTTATGTGATATAGTCATATGTATTAAATTAAATAATGATTTAAAATTTTGAACATTTCAAAATTTTAAATCTAAGTAGAAATTAAACATTGAGAATGTTGAAGCACTTCAATGAAATCGATTTTATGAGTTTTAAATTTTCTATTATCTATAAGGAATGAGATTCTCTGATAAATACTTTCACAATAAAATTCCATAAGAGTATAAATTTATGTAAGGAGGAAAAATACAATATGAGATATTGTATGATGCAATATTATTTCTTTTATAGTTATGCCTAGTACAATGACTTACTTTTAATAGTTCCAATTATATTAATTAGTAACATTTCATATTAGATACGAAACATTAAGTCTTTGAAAGAATCAAAGTTATTAAATTAAGGATGTGATATTTAGTTGAAGCATGTATTATCCACTAAGTTTAGAATAAAATTAGATAATAAAAGGACATGAGATATCCAAAAGGTTATATATAATCATACAAACCTATTGAACAAATTGATTGTTTCAATGCATATTTATAGGAGAATGGTTTTTAAGATAAGCAATGGGAGTAAGATAAAATATGAAAAGTTCACATCTTATGACAATACATGTTGTGGATACATTTGATGTATAGTTGAAAGGATACTAGACATTGAAATATTCACTTTCATGATGAATTCAAATAGTTTATTTTGGAGATGATTGTGAATTTATCATATCTACATGAAGGTTAGTGAGAGTATAGTTGCCCTCTTCAGTGAGAGTATATAGAGGCATACTGTTTATAGAGAATAACAATTCTAATTTTCAATTGTTGAAAATACAAGTATCCAAGAAAAACTCTTGTTATATATGAAAAGGTAATAACTTAATTATAAGAATTAGGTCTATGTAGATAGATTGGAAGTTGTTTACCTATTCTAAGTCCAAGTACACAGATGTTGTACTAAAGATCTCTAGTATTTAAGAATATGACTTACGAAGTATTAATAAGGATGGCAGATTGGCCTAGGTTGACTGGGCCTCAGACTTTGTTTTCCCTGCCCGACCTGGCTTGAGCTCGAGTTCGATCTTAAGCTCTCGAACCCAAGATCGGCCTAAGGGCCAAAATGATGTCGTTTTGCTTTTTCAAAAAATAAAATTCAGGTTAGGCAACTAGGGCCCGTTGGGCCTTAGGGAGAGCCCATCATCCCTAAGTATTAAAGATATCCATTATTATGTGTATTAATTGATAATTGAGTTCAAGTTTATATGGATATTAACTTTAGAAGTAGATCCTAATTAAGGTCTATTTTTTCTTAGACAGTATCATTTTAAGATTGGTAAAGGCTCCAATGTAGCAATGGTTGCTAATTAAGCCATAATACATCTTTCATTTAATGGAAATGATTAATTGGATCAATAAGTTCTTTAATAAACTTGATATAGTTCCTTGCATTGTTCAAGACAGTAATGTACTGTGGAACATTAGAGCCATTGTGCATGTAATAGGAGCTAAGGTCTCATCAAAGATTTAAGTATGTATTTAGGCACTTATTATGATGATAATCAAGATGAAAATTGTAAGATTTAAGCAAGTGCTCATTATAGAGAATCTTATATATTTCTCTCATTAAGCCACCGTCCCAGTAGTAACATGTTTGTCATATGATGATATAATATAAGATACTTAAACGATTGACTTAGTGCAAGTAGGAGCCTGTTGGTTTAAAAGATAAATACATTCTTTATCTTTTAAATATTTAGATGTAAATGATAAAGTTCATGGGATAATTATATATTGTAAATAAAATTTTGATGAGATTATAATTATAAGATTCATATTGCATTTATGTATTATCTCTAAATTGTTTCTAGTCATTGTTATATTAAGAATAGACATTAATATAAAATAAAAAGACTATCACACATTATATTTTTTCTTATAAAAGAAGTAATCGATCTCATTGACCAAAATATAAAGATATTTGAACAAATGCGTGGGTTCTTATTAAAGAACAAGTTTACTGAATCGACCCATATGAAAAATCCATTTTAAACATTACTTGTATATCTATAGAAATTCTCATTGTGATGATTGTGTAAGTGGTCCTTTAACGTAAGATCTCCAAAGTTATCTTGCATAGAGATTGCTATGGTTTGATATTATTTATGACTTATTCTAATCATGTGTAGTTCAATTAATATTCATTATATATAGCAAGAGCTATATGGAGGTAGTTGAGTGATCAAGATAGGATTCAAAACTTTAAAGTAATTAGGGAGAATATTTTATTGTTCTCGATTAAATATTGATTTGAAAAATCTTTGGGCAAAGTTGAATGACATTTTGTAAATAGTTTACAAATGTCATTAATTGAATTAATAGCTAATGGTAGAGAACTAACATGATTGGACTCTGGTTAGAGTAGACATGAATTCCATGCTCCATGTCTAATCGGAACATTATATGGTGGAAGGATTAAATTATACAAAAAAATCATGTAGAAAAAGATTATTCAAAACTATTTTAACATTTCTAAATATTTGGGTGGTCATAACACATTGTTATATGCCAATCTTGATCTGTGAATATAAATTATTTAATTAGAGAATTAAAGATAAATTAAAGGAGCTTAATTTATCTAATCTTAAATATGATTTAAGATTATAATTTATATCCATTGTCAACATATTTGGGAACCTAATGGGTTACACATAAAGAAAAAGTTGAAGAGAGAAAAGATATTTTATTCAAGTTGGACTTAATTGTAAAATTTGAAACACTTTATGATTAAATATGAGATATTTAATAAATAAGGATAAACACAAGATATTGGATCTTATTTAGACATAACCGATATTTAATTAGAATTATCTGTAATTCTAATAAAAGTTTAATTAAAATTAGAATTTAATTTCAATTAAACTACTAAAATGTTCAAAATCTATTATAAATATTCTTAATCTCTAATAGAGCTAGTACTTCTTGCCTGACCTTCTTTACAACAATTGCAGAGTTCTCTTAACTCGTTATGTGGATGCAATTAGAAGTTGAACACTTGTACGACTATAGTGGTTGAGATAAATCAGTTTCAGAAACTGTTCGAGAGATACGACAAGAAAAGAATGAAGCTTTGGAATAAAATACAAATTAAGATTCATGCTTTAATATGATTTAATTGTTAAATTTATAGAATATGAAGTGATTTTGATTTTTGAGAAATCAAAATACTTTTAAAAATTCATAATTATTTTGCTACACTCAGGATTGGATCCTGACTCGATTTGCCAACACTTGATACACTAATGAGTGAAGAAATTGACAATAGTGTTTAACGAAGTTGAATGAAGGAACAAATAATCAATCAAGGTCTAACTATTGTTTAAAGAGTTTGCATAAAGATCTGGAAGCAAATTATCGATCATGGTGTAACTAGTGTTTACGAAAATTTAATGAAGATCTTGGAATAAATTATCCATCACGTTTCTAGACTCATGAAAGTTGTTTTATGAGCCAAATGTAAATTAGGCTTCATCAATTGGAGAATTCAAATTCCTGTTGATCGTATGAAAATTTCTTTTCGAGCCGAATATAGATTATGCTTCAACAATGGAAGAATTTAAATTCCATCAGAAGATATAACAAAATTTTAAAGATGGTTGAAGAGTGATTATAAGCTTACATCATGAATTTTGAAGTTAATCTCCAATGATATTATGTAATATTTCATGTACACAAAAGTAACACAACAACATCTAAGGAGTTATGGAATGAAATCAATGAAAGATATGAGAAAACACAATGGACCTATATTGTATCGAATTTAAGCAATATTTCTTCTACACAATAGAGTGTTAGTGTGGCTGGATATTACTCAAAAATTTAAAATATGTATAGACCATGTTATCGATATGGAGCAAGAAAGCAAATGGAGGAGTTGGCGAAACGAGATAAGCTCATGATGTTAATGAGAAACCACATATTGTTAGTGGATTTTATTACCTTTAACAAGCAAAGCATACTTAATGTTATTAAGGGTGGAATTGTTAGGAATTTAATCTTATTTAAATATCTAACTTTTAATAGTACCCAAATAAGAAAAAAGAAAGAATTGTATTCTCTTAATGCCTTTCATTTTCTTCAAGAAAGAGTATGTTAAATTCAATTAAAATTGAACTTTAATTCTAGTTAAAACTTAACTCTAATTATAAATTACTAATTTAATTTTAGTAATGCCAAATATATTATATTTAGGTAATAACAGTTTTTAAAGTTCACAATTAAATTAAATTAAAATTTTATTTAATTACTCTATATGTATGATCCATTAAATTCTTAAATGTTATGAGTATCGTTTCTTATATGTAAACTACGTCTCCTCTTTAAAAAATAATTAGAAAATTATAAATTTAATTTTTATAAAAAATAAGAAAAAAGTAGACTAAAACATATAATTTGATGGAGTAGAATGTGAGAAACATGATGTTAGAAAATCAAGCTGTAGTGGAATATTAATGAAAAATTTTTGTTTGATTTCTTGAAAGCTAAAATCACTAAAATTTTATAAAATGATTAATATATAAATTATAATAAAGCGTAAATCTTAATTCGTACCTTATTATAAATCTTGATCATTTTCTTGTCGTATCCCTTAAACGGTTTTTGAAATCATTTCATCTCAACCATCGTAGTTGCACAAGTATCCGACCTTTAATGTTATTTACATAACAAGTTGAGAGAACTCTGATTTTTTTAAAAAAAGTGGTAAATGAAGATATCTTGGTGGATAAAATCCAACTGGTGGATTAAAATTGAAAGTTAATTTTGGATCTTGAAAAAAAAACTATTAGATTTAAGGGACCAAATTGTATTTTTTTTCTCCACTTTCTTTCATTTTCTTCTATCTTTAACCCCTAAATCAACAATTAAACACTAAATCATTAACCTATGGTCCCTAAAAATTATTATATCAACAAGAATTTTAGGGAAAAAATGAAGAAAAAGTAGATGGATTGTCTTGATAAATAGTATCCGAATTTATCAAGGCAAGTTAATGGAGTTTTGGTTGTTTTTAGTACATGATTTTAGTGTAGTTGCATGCATTAATGAATAAAATGCATCAAAATGAATTTTTATACAATATTATGAAGATAAAGAAGATGAATTAAAGGAGAGAGAGAAAGGGAAAGAGAAAGAATAAGTAATTGATGGTTAAATTGAAGTTTATTGAAGCAAATTGGACATTAATTTGGTATGTGTTCATGCAATTTTACTTTTCCTAAAAATTGTGTATTATGTAATATAGGGTTCTTGAGATAAAATTTGGGGGTTTATAAAATTAATGTTAAAAAATATTAAATTGGATGCTAAATGAAGTAGTATATATGATTAATTTGAATTTTGGACTTATAATTTGTATTTTCTTCAATTGGTACATTATGTTTGAATTTAGAAATTTGATATACATGTTATTTTGACTAATTAGTGAGATGAATATGTTTTGAATGTTATATGAACTAAATTAAAACCAATAATGAAAGAAAAAATGACATTAAAGAGCGTCATTTACTTTGGTTGAATAAGGAATAGCTTGAATTGGCTATAATGAAACTATATCATTAAATTTCAATGAAATTTTAATTAGATTTGCCCTTAGCAAAATAAATAGGAATTAGAGGAACGTGATAAAGTTGGCATGCCAATTAGGGAGTTAACAATACTGTGTTATAATATGTATTACAAGGCTGTATAACTTTGAGAGCTCGGTTCCTGTATAAGATATTTGATTCGTGTTATAGACTGTATAGCTCCGAGGGCTTGGTCCCGATATGTGTATATAAAATAATAATAAAATAGAGTAACGATAAAAGATATGCAAAAGGACCATATGATTATGAGAACTCGGTCCTATATTTTAAAATCCCACTTATTCTGCCCCGTGATGCAATTTCATTGGATTTTACTGGGGGAAATTACAGAAAAATATATAAATGCATAACTAATGATTAAGGAACTTCAATTGAAAGTAGCAATTAATTGAAAAATTAAATTGTAAAATTTATTTATCATTATGTAATTAGATATAAATTAATATGATAGATAATACCTGAATTTCATAAATTAATTTCAGTGCCTATTTATGCTTAGAAATAAATGAAGATATTTATATTTGAAAATATTATATTTTATGCATGTTATGGTTTAATGAATTGAATTGGATGAGAAATGGAATTGCTTGAACACCACTAAGCCTATAATTTAATGTGTGGTTTTCTTTCCGCTTGTAGGTTTTGAAGAAAATTAGAAGAAAACTGTGATGAATCTACTACAAAGATTAGGGTCACATAAAGGATTGCAGAAGACGTGGAGGTGGATGTATTACACAATTATATTTTGTTTTTGGTTATAACATGTACACTTAAAGAAATGAAGAATCTTATATTATTATATTGTGAATTATTTATTAAAGTTATATGTGAAATCTGATTTAGATGAGTTGAAATATATTGGAGGATAGTCAAATTATTTTGTCAAAGGAGTTTGATGTGGAGATGGATGGTATAGTAAAATGAATAAGAAGTGTAATTTCTTACAGGAGGTTTTAAGAAAATATAGAGAAAACTATGTTAATTTTTTTATAAAGTGAATAATATTTGCTAGAATAATAAGAATTTAAATAGAAATTTTGTAATTATAAATTTTAGGTATTTAATAATGTGGTAACTGTAACACTCGGTATTCCAATTCTTGTCCCATAAGGTGGAATCAGCCACCCTAGCTGCCCCCACACCCGGGCCCGACTAAATTGTGAGGGGTTAAACCACGGTTTGATCTCGGTCAACCACCTAGCAGAGTGGCCCATGCGCTCCCGTTACCGGGAATCGAACCTTGGTCCTATGGTATTCCAATTATATTATTAGGTATAGGGTGTTACACATACTTCAATCATAAACTCACAAATATAACTTATTTTGTGTGATTACATAATTCAACCATAACTCACAACTACAACTTATTTTTATGTAATTACATAATTAACAATAACTATAACTTATATAGTATGATTATATAATTCAACTATAACCATAACCATACCTATTTTTGTATGATTTCAACATTTCAACCATAAACTTATAAGTAAAACTCATTATGTATGATTATATAATTCAATCATAAATTCACAACTTTCTAAATTTTTAATCAATATTACAAATTTAATTTTCCTTAAATATCATTCTTTCTAGTTTTATTCTATAAACCATAAAGAAAAACACACGCACATACAAATAATCCTTAAACTTTAACTTTTATATTGCAAATGAATCCTTTGAATTTAGTATAAGATTAGTTGATTTAGGAAACTAGTTAAATATATTAGAAATGAAAGTTTGGATATAATGATTAATGAAATACAAAATCACACTAATTTGTATAATTTAGATATAATTCATGAGAAAATAGTTAATATTCACAAATTTTAAATTAATTATTGATTTATCTCTAAATTCTATAACTAAATAAAGTTGTATAGTTTGTTTATTAATTTCAGTTATAAACTTGTAAAATGTAAAGTTGTAATCAATAAAAATCATAAATTTCAAATACTCAATAATGTATCACCCATAACAATTTTTTTCTATTCAAGCCACAAATTTATCAATCTACTTTCCACAATTCCACATATCTTTATATCAACTATCAACTCTCTACGGCCTATGTCAAGCCACAGTCCATCGATATCCCATCGATATTGAGCAGTACTTATACCTGGTTCGATATATCAAGAATTTGTATTATTTTCTAGCTGATATCAATCTAAGATTTAATATTTTAACCTGCTAAATTAAGATTTAGATGTTATCGATTTTGTTTAATATTAGGCTATTTTAGACAGAAGTCTAGCAATACTGTACATGCAGCGTTAAGTAAGGGAAAAGTTTTATTTTCAGGTTTTAAAAGACATGAATAGGTATGAATTGACTGACCACACTAAGATTTATGTTCTTGATTCTCAAATGGAATTGTTATTCTATTTAATTCATTTGAATCTGGAGTTAGGGTAGTCCCTATTTCAATTCCAAACATTCTTATAAGCCATTAGTCAGTGAATTATTAGGGCAATCTATCGTCTTTTTCTGTTTAAATGAGAAGAATATGAAAGAAAATTTATAATTGTTATATTTTATATGTATATTAAATAATTATTAAATATATATCACAATAAGTATATTTTGGGTTTTAAAAATTGTTTAGTGAATTAATGAAGTAAAATTAAATAATAAATTTAATTTAAGTGACATTAACAAAATTAACATATTTTTATATTTAAAGTTCTCTTAACGATAATATCACATTTTTGAACCTTTCATTTCGAACTTTTAAAGTCATGGTATTTGGTTCTACCTGAATCTGTTGGGGCTGGACGTTGCTATTCGGATCCATGATTCTGTGTGACTTTGGCTGCTGAATATCTGCAAAACAAACAAGGCACGCCGGGGGTCGATTGCCGCAGGCCCCTCCGACGCTCAAGTTAGTCTTTTTGGAGAAGTTTTGGTCGCTGAGAACAGAGAAAACTAGGGTTGTGATCTCATACCTGTATCATGGCGAAATAGTGCCTTATATGTGGAATACATGCTAGGTTTAGATCTTTACGTAGGTCTTTGCGTTTGCATGGGAGACTAACACCTACGAATGAGCCGTGGACATGTGGACCTAGGCCCGGGCCTGGCACAGCCGACCCAACTATAAGCCCCCTACTCCTCGAGTCTAATCCAAGAGAAGGGTCGAAGGAGTATATAAGGATTGTTTAGCATGTAATCTCTCGATCAGACGCAATGACATGGCGGACCGATTGAGGGTAACGACAGGGCCGATTGTTCGACTGTGGTGATATGGCATGTCGATCGGATGTAGTGATGAGGTCGATCAGGTGAGTGTAGTAGCAGGACCGATCGACTGGGCGGCAAGACATAAATGAAGCACGAAGTGTAATCATTACTGGCGGTTCGCGTTCTCTGACAGACTATCACATACGTCCTTTTGACTACTGTGCAGCTGTCAGGTACGTCATTTTAAATACCGTACAGCCGTCAGGCGCGTCCTTTCAGCTGTTGTGCCGCTTCGGATTTCTAACAACACTAATTCACCTCAGCTCGGATTCTGCCACGTGTTTGTGTTCGGCTCGGATGTTCGCCACGCGTCAAGTGTTGGTTGGAACGTCTGTTCAGCCGATCTTCTATAACTACTCAGGATTGACAGACTGTAGATTTTCTTCACGCTTATTCTGTTATCCGCCTTGCCTTCTGCTTTTATTCGCATCTTCTTGCTTACAGTCTCCAGAGTTTGCTTTCAATCGTCGCTGAAATCCCTAACTTCAATCACCAAACTAGGTACGTTCTTTTTCTTCGCTTCATC